>PVKE010010544.1:27954-42323 GCA_004027555.1 Craseonycteris thonglongyai | reverse complement strand
TAAAAAAAAAAAGTGCATACCAATCACTGATTATTTATTGGTCCAGGCTAGCTATCAAAGGGAGGGATCCACTTCTCTGTAACAATGCATACAGAAGTCTGCCAAGGAATTAAAAATTTGGATTGTTGGCCTGGCTTAGTCACCCATTCTCTGGGTGACCTTACAGTAGTCACTTACCCTTCCTGGACTTTAGTCCATGCCTGTATATGATTGAGTTGATCCCAGTTCTCTTCCTTGTCCTTTCTAGCATTCACATTTTATTAGTTCTTCCTTGGTGTGCCATGGTGTTTGTGTGATCATGCTATCACTTACTAACCCCTCAGTCATCATTATAGTCCAACAAATCACCTCAAAAGAGTAGGTTCAGCAGTTCAAGCACACTGCAGCTTTGTCCTCTTCAGTAAGAAAATAAAGGATACAGGACATCTTGCATCTCCAGATTAATGACACCCTGAAAACTGTCTGCAAGAGTCCTCCAGGTGCTCTACTGGCTAGTCTTCTGTGCTGGTGATGTTTTTAGTATGACAATGTCTTTACTTTTGTTTCTGGCAAGAATTAATAAATTACTTATGATATTTAATAAGTAGCAGATGTTCCAAATGAGAATGGGGCCTGGCTGCTCATTAATTCTGGTTGGAGTTTTCTTGCTGTAGTGAATGAAAGCAGAGGGAGTAGGTGATCCACACAATATTTTGCAAGACCAAAGTCATTGGTGAACAGTAGAGCTGAGAACAATTGCTCTGAATAACTCAAAATGGATGGAAGAATGATATGATGTTTAAAATTAGAAAGAGCATTTGGTTTGTATAATTAAAAGCTAATAAGTGCTATGGCCTTAACTGTTCCAGACGTTAAGAAGTGACTTTCCATAACAGAGATGGCATAAGTAATGTGTCAATAGTTACTGAAAAACTGCTGTGAACAAAACCTTGTCTTGGATTTGTAAATGATACAGGGTGGAAAAATTCATATTTATTAGGCACCAATATTGGGTCAAGCACATGTTAAAAACAGTAGATCTATGAAACATGACTCACTTTAAATAATTTGTCAACTATCACATACCTATTTCAATTTTTTCCTAGTGTTAAAATTCTAATAGTTCAACAGGGTGTGTGTGTGTGTGTGTGTGTGTGTGTGTGTTTGCATTGTTTTGTTTGTTTGCTTTGTTCTATAAAATCTTAACCTTTAGGAATGTTGTATTCCAGTTAGACAAATGAAAGAAGGTGAAACTTTACAACTGCACCAATAACTTTTAAATATTGTATAGTAATAGGTAAACCACTGTGGTAGATTACATTATTATTTTTGAACAGTGACTCTTCCTACTATCTTCATGGCAGGAGTATACTTTCCTCTCCCATTGACATTTAGCCACATGACATGCTTTGACCTCCTAATGGATGCAGTGTACTTTGCTGAACCTTAATTTTGGTCTAGCCATGTAACTTGACTCGGTTAATGAAAGGTCAGCAGACATGTTACCAGCAGAGAAGTGAAATATGCTTGTGTGATTAGTCTTCTCCTCTTGTGCTTCTGCTGTGGCCATTAAAAAAGCTTCCCTTGGTGTTTGCCTCCCTTTAGCCTGAGACTCAGAATGAATACATTGAAGTGGATCTCTGAGCCCAGCCTACAACTAGGAGACAAGCTTAGATTGAAACAGAGATGTCCAGCCTCACATGAGTGAGAGAATAAATGATTGCTATATAAAGCCATTAAGTTTGGGGTGGCTTGTTTTATAGCAATAACCTTTGTAATCATCATGAGGGGCAACTCTGAAATAATGGGAAATAGGGTTGTTCTCTGTTCCAGCTATAAAATCAACACAGATTAAACTAGAGCAGAAATTTTCTAAATTACCTTACTGGGAAGAATGGCTTTTAGACTAGACTAGTATTTGACAAATGGAACTGATCCTCTAAGGAAAAGAGAATGGGATACATATGAAAGTCCCAGGAAAATATTCAGCGAAGCATGAGATGACAGAGTTTACTCCAGCATAGTCAAGTGGAGAGAGGTCCAACCCACAGACTTCAGTTTCTACATCTCTGGAACTACATGTCTGTTAAGATGAATGTACAAAGACATCACACCCTAGAATGATTTGACAATTGAAATATAATACTAACAGCCCTTGTTAATTTCATGGTTCACCAAACATCCTGTGTCCTTTTGCTGATGGTATGGCTTCCCATGAGCATCAGTCAACAGGGAGAAAATGACTACTCAGTCAACTTGAGTGTATATTAACACATTGGCATTTGGTGTTAGATAGCAGTATGTAAATGTGATCAGTGTGAATCTGACTTTGGAAAACATGTCTGTTCTCTCTGTGCTGACAAAGTCAAGTTTCAGAGACAGAAAATTAGGGACCAGGCAAAGGTAAAAATCTACCTATGGGGACCTATTTGTAGCCACTAATCTCATCTGGTCTAATTAGTGGCTTCCTTTCCCATTTAAAATGCTATTACAGCTAGCAAGAAGAAATGTCCATTTAAATTTATTTTAATTTTGATTTTATTATCCTTTAATATATTATTATAAAATAAGTTTTTTAGTTAATATGGGCCAAACAAATTTAGAAAATAGTTGATTATGATGTTCTGAGAAACCAGGGGAACACCATTTCACAAGAAATGGCAAGTCTTGCCTTGGCAGGCAGGTTAAAAATGTAATGACAAGATACTGAGTTTAATGTGGATACTGAGTTTAATAGTGTAAACATGTGATCTGGTTTCTTGGTACATATTAACGGCAAAGGATCCTTATAATTGAAAGTATGGGAAGTGTCTATGGGAAGATAGAAAATCATGTAGGATTGACAGTAAAATATAAGAGCTATAAGACTGATGAACTGTATATGATATGCATAAATTTTTTTCAGAACACATAAAAGAACATGAAATAATAAACATTCTTGGGCTAAACAACTATGTATGTTCTAAGGATATACAAATGTAGTTAATAAGAGGTAGATGTGTATATAATATTTCTTAAAACTACTATTTTCAAACATTTATGTCTTTATGAGGAGGGGAGGCTCATAGGGTTAACCTAGATTGGTGAATAAATGGATGAATACATACATAACTTTTGGGACTTAATCCCCACTATTAACCATAGAAGACTTTTAAAGTTATGTGACACAGTTAATACATCTCTTTCCTGAGAACTGTGAAATAATTTTACCTCTATTCTTTCATCTTGCTATCACAAAATTTGGCACACATAGGTTAATTTCATCGAAGAGGTGTGAAACCCAATATGAAAGAAGGTGTGACTTAAGATTTCTCAGCTAAGAGATGAGAGATGAAGCTAACTAGTAAGTGGTGTGCTGGATCCAGGTTGTGGAAATCTATTGTATACATCTTTTCCAAGTTCCCCATTCAGCCACATCACATTAGTGGCTAGATATTGGCCAGAAGGGGAATATTTACATGTGGAAATAGGTAAACAAATGCTACAAATCAGGGATTTCCACCTTCACTCCCCTACCCTACCACAAGAGCTGGTTATTATGCATTTTACTCCCACTTCATGGACTAGAACACAGGTCCTGGAGACAGAGGTTCTATCTCCTGTCTATGCAAGAACATCAATCCACACCTTCTCCACGTAATATGCTTATACTGTCCTGATCCTCTCCCATAGGTACACAAATAGACACCTTTGGCTCTCTCTAACTCCTTACAGAAATGTGGTATTAACACTGTTTTGCTAATAATGTGAAGATAGTCATTTGGGGCAGAGAATAGTCTTTGATTGGCCCACTACAGTCCTGAAATTGATTACCAACTATTCTAGCCAGGTAAATAGATAAGCGTATCATGCTTGGATATTGAGTAACTGTAATCTTATTCACTTATACTTATAGGGAAGTCATTGCATTTTTAATAGTAATTTAGTTTACTATAAGCAAATGTTTATCAAATATTTTTAGTTATTTTACTTCTGCTTATATTATTTAAAGAACTGTAGCATGAATATAATTTTTCAAAGTTTTTAGCATAAATGCCACATGACTTAGTGATAGTATAAAGAAGAGCCAACCAATAAATTAAGGTTTATTATATTCTTCTGATACCCTATCATACCATCTTTAATTGACTACGTCTCTTTCTTATACAAAGACCTTATGTAGCCAAGAAGACGCAACAAAAATACCAGCAGTACCAAAAAAAAAAAAAAAGGAAGCCAGTGAGGAAGGAAGCCAGTGAGAATAGCAGATTGCAATAGAAATAGAAAGATCTGGAAGTCACAATAATTACATTTTCACTTTAACTTAGTTTGTGCTAAAGAAAACAATTTTGCTTGGCCTTGGCTGCAAAGCGAACTATATTTTACTCTGTAGTTGGAAGATAGTAGTTTTCCTTTTTAAGCATTGATTCAAGAATTATGCCATTATGGCAAGGCCTGATTAATTCTCAAAGTGGTTATGAAACTAACCAATTGTATGTCCCTAAAGATAAGCCAATTCTATACAAATTGGAAATTGGTAAACCTATATGCCGTTGTTCAATAATGCTCTATGCAGGCCTCAAATGATGCAGTGTCTCTCTTTCACTGTGGCATCAGCACCTCTTTCTTGCCCATGGGTGTGACTTCTATAGGACTCTAACTACCTGTGAGCGTGTTTCCTCCTCCATTACAGAGTGCCACACAGATAAACATAGTTTCAAGTCTTACAAAATTGGCCAAAAGAGTTTTTTTTTTTATTGTTTTTGGAGAGAGAGAGAGAGAGAAATACAGAGACAGAGAGAGAACTGAACTGGGGGCACTCCCCAGTTCGGCACATGGGTCCACATGGGCTGGGGCTGGGATTCAATCCTGGGTCCCCGGCACTGCAAAGTGAGCGCTTAACCCACTGAACCATCCCAGCTTCCCCCCAAAAGAGTTTTTAATAAGCCTCCCAGATGAGATGGAATTTTAACTAATTTGAGTAGCAGCAGTTTTTAGATGATGGTTCATTGGCAGTGATTGCATTCTTTCATGGCATGAGAGAATAGAGTAAATGGTTTAGACATTTTAATCTCTAAAATTACTTTCATCTAGTAGGTTGCCATTTGGATAATCAAGAATCCTAGCAGAACCATATCTTTTCCACAAAAAGAAGGGTTAAGGAGAAAAAAGTGAGGGAGAAGCAAAAGGAGATGGAGAGAAAAGAGGGAAGAGGGAAAGAGGAAAATGTGTATTATGCTTGTTCATGTGACAGGCATCTAACCCACACTTATCCTAACAAGGTTGAAGCCAGCTCAAATAGGGGATTTTCTTCAATTTGTAAGACCTGGTCTGACTACCTAAACCTTAACTATACTTTTATTGCCAGTTATTGGTATCACAAGCAAGTAACTTTCACCTGTAAGTATGATTTATGATTACATTGTTTGTTTGTTTTGGGGGGTGTGTTCAAGGAAGGGTGAGAGGTGGGTCTTGGTAGAACCTTTTAAATTCTGTACATAGGTGACCTTAATAGGTGAGGTATAATTTGGTTACAGAACAAAGTGAAAATTAAAGATTTTTCTTCATTTTCCTCTTAAACTGACAAGAAATAAGACAATGTCTTTTTCAAATGTTGATACCAGTTCAGATTTCCAATATGGGGAAAAAAAATTTTACTTGAGCCCCAATAGAAAATTTATCCCAGGGACAATGAACAAAAACAAGAGGTGGGGGATTGCCTTTAGATGTAACAGCATTAGTTAATTTTACTATGCTAAATACTCTGTTTTCATATAAGTTAGCTTGTTCTTTTAGCTGAAACTCACTTTAAAGAGCAAGAAAATAAAATGTACATTTATTCTGCATGCAGCACATCCAGAATTCATGACTTGGAACTCAAAATCAGTACAAGAAATTTGGAATACAAAGTATAAAGTGTACATTATGGAGCTCGGCATCAAGACTGAATAGAAACCAAGTACAGTTGACACTTTAGCATTACAAGTGGCACAACATTGCAGCGGAAATATAGTGTTTTTAATGGGTATGGAATGTTTTTCATGATTTATAACTACTGTCACTGACAGCTGGCCAGGTGCTGTATACATACTGAAATAACACAGGCTGTGGACAAATTTTCCTAAGAAATATACAAACACACCTAGATAGCCAAGAAAGGCAAGATAGTGTCATTCGGAGTTAGATGTCTATACAACTATTCATGTGCGCAAGCATATACACACACACTCGGTTTCATAAAGACAGGGCTATATCTGTGTGTGTGTATTACATTTGTTAGGATTGACATTTCGTGCATCAAACAGGGCTCAATTGAAAAGAATCTTTGAGAATTATAAGGAATAAGGTAATTAAATAAAGGAAAAAACAAGCATTTATTTTCTGCCTTCTTTTTTCTCTTTTCCTTCACCTTAGTTTCAGGTTCCTGTGAATGAGGAAACTGAATGACTATTATGATTATGTAAGAAAAACATGACATCATTCCCTACTAATTCTTTTAATTTACCCAGTACAATGGGGCTCAGATTATTCTATCCTTGTATTTCTGCAGTTTGGAATATTTGTAGGTATGAATCTGACCACAGAAAGAATCAATCTAAGAAAAAATATTTGGACTATATTATTGTAATCAAAATAGGTATTTCGCAGTTTGTTCAATTGTTTTACATTTAAAGTAATATTTTGTCATTAATGTATTGTATGGACATTGTACTCTGGAATCTGCCAGAGTACCATTGCCATTCTGATCAGCAATAATTAATTTCCTGCAGGGCTACTGCTCAGTGTAAGCTCTTAAAAGTCAGATTGCATTTCATTGGCATTATCAGCATTGATGCTATTTAGTCTATTTCTATTTTGGCTTTTAAAATTAATGCAATTTTTTGTATATATGTATTTGCACATACATGTACTTATGTGTATATGTTTAACCTGTACACATGTAGGCATATGTATATAAACAGAATATATACATACATACACATGTAGAAAATAATGCTGATTTGATATTTGATTTAACTAAAGAAAATACTCAGAATCTTGTCAAATCTTATTTTATAGGTAACAAGACTAGGCCCTAGTAATAAGTGGAGACTATGCTGAATTTGTGAAATCTGTATATGTATATTTATGTATTTACTTGTTTGTATATATTCATTTTTATTAGTTTCATGTGAATAAAACAACATAATATTAGACATTTATACCCCTCATAAAGTGGTAAACCCACTAAGTCTACTCGCCCATCTGACATCATACATAGCTATTACTATACCATTCACTATATTCCAAATGCTGGACTTTACATCCTGTGACTATAAAGAGGGTGAAATAAAATGTATACAAATTTTAACAAAGAAAAAAACTGTATTAAAATTGTAATACTCAGGAAGCCAGGATTCCTCAGCAGGTTAAGCACTCACCTTGAAGCCCCAGGGACAGAGGATCAAATTCCAGCCCCAGTCCATGTGAACCTATATGCTGAACTGGGGTGTGCTTCCCATGTGGGAGACCCTCAGTTCGGTTCTCTCTGGGGTGACCATCCCATGTGGGAGGCCCTTAGTTAGGCCTCCGGCTGGTGAGGACATGCCTTCCATGCAGGAGGCACCCACCCTGTCCCCCTCCCACGCATCCTGCACCACCTGTGTGGAATGAAACCTGTTGAAGACCGATGACGTGCAAATATGGAGACTGCTCTCGGCCCTCCCCCTTCTCTTTGTCTCTCTCTGTCTCTGTAAAAAAAAAGTTGTAATACTCAACTTTACCAATAACAAAAGATGAATACAACGCATGTTTGACCTCCACAATTATAAGAGGTGCTCAACGTGATTACTACCAGTGTCCAGGCACTTCTGATTACAATGAACTACTGCTTGGGCAACATTGACCAATGTCCACGTGTATCACTTGGCATGCCATTATAATTTTTCACTTGTCTCAAAAGCATCATGAATGCATGCAATTGGTAATTATTTTGGAGGTCCTGTTGCATACTCACACCTTCATTGACATTGTGGTTCTATAACATTCTCTAATTTCAAATACCACTTCAAAAGGGTTTGTGCTCCTTGTACCATGCTTCCACTGTTTTCTTTGACTGTCCTGCCTGTTGAATGGTGATGCTAGCATTCATTCAAGTAATACCATCTGTTGAGCAAACATCATACTACACATTGCTATAATACAATTCAACTTTGAAAAGTAATACAGAAATAACTTCTTGAAATGTGTATACATTTTTTGGCGCCATTGGTATATATACCTTTAATTATAATTAACATAGAATATTATTTCATATTAATTTCAGATGGTGGTTAGGATTTATATAACCCATAAAGTGATCCCCCTAATAAATCTAATACCCATTTGATACCCTACCTAGCATTTACAACATTATTGACTATATTCCCCTTATTGCATTTCACATTCCTGTATTTTATAACTACCATTTAGTACTTTCTAATCCGTTCACTTTTCTCACCCATCACCTAAATCCCCTTCCATTTAGCAACCTTTAGTATGTTCTCTGTATTTATGAGTCTATTTCTGCTTTGTTTATTTATTCTTTTTTTTAAAGCCCACATAGAAGTAAGATCATATGGAATTTGCCTTTTTCAGTCTGATTTATTTCACTTAGTGTAATAATCTGAAGTTCCATCCACGTTGTTGCAAATGATAAGATGCCATTCTTTCTTATGGCAGAGTAATACTCCCTCATATAAATGTACTGGATCTTCTTTATTCGATTTTCTATTGATGGACATTTTGGTTGCTTCCATATCTTGATTATTGTGAAAAATGTTGCAGGAAACGTAGATGTGCTTATATCCTTTTCAAATAAGTGTTTTGGATTCTTTTTTATTGTTTTTGACAGAGAGGGAGAGAGAGAGATACAGAGACAGAGAGAGAACTGAACTGGGGGAAATCCCCAGTTCAGCATATGGATCTGCACCGGACAAGGCCGGGATTCGATCCTTGGTCCCCGGTGTTGCAAAGTGAGTGCTTAACCCACTGAGCCATACCAGCTTCCCCTAGATTTCTTTGAGTAAGTACCCAGGAGTGGGATTGCTGGGTTATAAAGTAGTTCTATTTTAAATTTTTTAGGATGGGGAAGCTGGGATGGCTCAGTGGGTTAGGAGCTCACTTTGCAGCCCCGGGGACTGAGGATCGAATCCTGGCCCCGGCCCATGTGGACCCATATGCTGAACTGGGGAGTGCCCCCAGTTCAGTTCTCACTGGGGTGAGACCCCGGCCCAGTTCCTGCCCTGTGCAGCCCCGCCCTCCTGTGGAATGAAACTATGTGGAAAAACCAATGATGTACAACTATGGAGACTGTTCGGGGCCCTCCCCCTTCTCTCTGTCTCTGACTGTATCTCTCTCTCTCTCTCTCTCTCTCTCTCTCTCTCTCTCTCTCTCTCTCTCTGTCAAAAACAATAAATAAATCTTTAAAAAAAAAATTTTTTTTAGGGGGATATTTTATAGTGTTTTCCATAGTGGTTGCACCAATTTGAAGTGTATCAACAGTGAACAAGCATTCCATACTCTCCACGTCCTCACCAACGCTTGTTTGTTAATTTATTGATAATAGTCATTCTGACAGGTGGCAGGTGATCTCATTGTGGTTTTTATTTGCATTTCTCCGATGATTCACTAAAGATGTTCAGCATCTTTTCATATGTCTATTGTCCATCTGTATGTCCTCTTTGGATAAGTGTCTATTCAGGTCCTCAGCCCATTTTTTTTTTTAAGATTATTTATTTTATTAATTTTTGACAGAGAGAGAGAGAGAGAGACAGAGACAGACAGAACTGAACTGGGGGAGCTCCCAGTTCAGCATATGGTCCTGCACGGACCAGGGCCGGGACTCGATCCTCGGTCCCAGGCGCTGCAAAGTGAGCGCTTTACCCACTGAGCCATCCCGGCTTCCCCTTCAGCCCATTTTTTAATTGCATTGTTCATTTTTCTGGTGTTGAGTTGCATGTTATATATATATATATATATATATATATATATATATATATATATATATAAATTTGGTTATTAACTTCTTTTCAGATGTATCATTGTAAAATATCTTTTCCCATTCAGTAGGATATATTTTTGTTTAGTTGATGATTTCCCTTGTCGTGCAAAAACATTTTAGTTTGATGTAGTCCCATTTTTTTTGTTGTTGTTGTTATCCTTGCCCCAGGGGATATATCAGTAAAAAATATTACTGAGGATTTTGTCTGAGCGTTTAATTTCTATATTCTTTTCTAGGAATTTTATCGTTTTGGGATCTTAGATTTAAATCTTTAATCTATTTTAAGTTTTTTCTTGTATATCGTGTAAGAATGTGGTTCATTTATTGTTGGGGGAATATCAGTTTGGGGAATCTGTCCAGTTTCCCAGCACCATTTATTGAATAGACTATCTTTATATTCTTGCTTCTGTTGTCATAAATTAAATGACCATATAGACATGAATTTAATTTGGGGCTTTCTATTGTTTTCTGTTCATCTATGCATCTGTTTTTATGAAAATACCATATTGTTTCAATTATGATGGCTTTGTAAAGTTGGATGTCAATTAATGTGATATCTCCAACTTTGTCCTTTTTTCTCAGTCTCAGGATTGTGGTGCCTATTCAGGGTCCTTTATAGTTCCATATACATTTTAGGATTATTTGTCCTAGTTCTGTGAAAAATGCCATTGTTATTTTGATAGAGATTGCATTGAACCTATAGGTTGCTTGGTTTAGCGTGAACGTTTTAACTGTAATAATTCTTCTTATCAATGAGCATAAGATATGATTTTATTTATTTGTATCTTCTTTAATTTCTTTCTTCAATGTCTTAAATTTTCTGAGTATAAGTCTTTTGCTTTCTTGTTTAACTTTACTTCTAGGTACTTTATTTTTTGGGTGAAATTATAAATAGAATTATTTTCTTAATTTCTCTTTCTGATAGTTATTGGTATATAAAAAGGCAACCACTTCCTTAATATTAATTTTGTGCCCTGCTACTTTACTAAACTAATTGATCAGTTCTTGTAGTGTTTGAATAAAATCTTTGGGGTTCTCTCTATATCATGTATCATGGGGTATCTCGCTGTATCATGTCATCTGCAAATAATGACAACTACTTTTTCCTTTCTCATTTGGATGTCTTTTATTTATGTGTTTGTCTGTTTATTCTAATTGCTATGGCTAGAATTTCTAGTACTATGTTGAACATAAGTGGTGAAAGTGGGTATCCTTGTCTTTTTTCTGATCCTATGGAGAATACTTTTTGCTTTTCCCCATTGAGTGTAATATTAGCTGTGGATTTGTCATATGTGTTATCTATGGCTTTTGTTATGTTGATATATGTTCTTTTAATTTTCACTTGACTAGGAGTTTTTATCATAAATGGATACTAGATTTTGTCAAAAGCTTTTTCTACATCTATTGATATAATCATGTGATTTTTATTTTTATTTTGTTTATGTGGTGTATCACATTAATTGATTTGCAAATAACAAACCAAATTTGCAGGCTAAAAATGAACCCCACTTGATTGTGGTGTATAATTTTTTTTTAATGTATTGCTGAATTCAGTTTGCTAATAGTTTGTTGAGAATCTTTCTATCTATGTTCATTAGGGATATCTACCTATAGTTTTTTGTTTTTGTTTATTGTTTTAAAGATTTATTTATTTTTATTGTTTGCGAGGAGAGAGAGAGAGAGAGAGAGAGAGAGGGAGGGGGAGAGAGAGAGAGAGAGAGAGAAGAGGGGAGAGCCCAGAGCAGTCTCCACAGTTGTACATTACTAGTTTTGACAGAGTTTCATTCCACACACGTGGATGTAGGGTGAGTACTGAACTGGGGACTTCCCATGTGGAAGGTGAGGACCTTTGCCCCTGTGACTTTCTGGTGGTTACCATTTGTGCTGCAGTTCAGCATATAGGTTTGTGTGGGCTGGGCTGGGATTCTATCCCTGGACCTCGCAGTTGCAAGGCAAGCGCTCAAACTTCTGAGCTAGAACAGCATCCCCTATTTTTATTTTTATTTTTGTAATATCTTTGTATGGTTTTGGAATCAAGAAATGGTGGTCTTGTATAATAAACTTAGGAGCTTTTCCTCCTTTTGAATTTTTTGGAATACTTTGAAGAAAATAGGTGTAAATTCTATTTTTGGTTTGGTTAACGTTCACTTGTGAGCCATCTGCTCCAGGACTTTTGTTTGTAGGGAGTTTGTTGATTACTGATTTTTGTTGGTAGTGCTTGGTCTTTTCAGATTTTGTTTCCTCTGGATTCAACTTTGGAAGAATATATGCTTCTAGTAATTTATTCATTTCTTCTAGATTGTCCAATTTGTTAGTGTATAGTAACTCGTATTATTGTCTTAAATTTTTTTGTATTACTTTAGTGTCCATTGTCATGTCTTCGCTTTCATTTCTAATTTTATTTATTTGTGTCTTCTCTCTTTTCTTTTCTTGATGAGTGTGGTTAAAGGTTTATCAGTATTCTTTCTTTTTTTTTAATCAGCTCTTGGTTTTACTGATATTTTGTATTATTTTTAGTCTCTATTTTATTTATTTCTGCTCTGATATAAAAAAAATTTTTTGAACTTACTTTGGGTTTTATTTGTTGTTCTTTTTCCAGTTCCCTTTGGTGTAAATATAAACTATTTAAATATTTCTTTCTTACTTACTTTCTTTTCTTTTCTATTTATTTATTTATTTATTTATTTATTTATTTATTTATTTAAGGTAGGCCTACATTGCTATGAAGTTTTCTCTTAGGATGGTTTTTGTTGTGTCTCATAGATTTTGGGTCATTGTTTTTCATTTTCATTTATTTAATTCTATGTTTTGATTTCTTTCTCGGTCTCATTGTTTACCCATTCATTATTTTGTATTATGTTATTTAGTTTCCATGTTTTCTTGCGCTTTTCAGTTCTTTTTTTTTTTGTAATTTACTTCTAGTTGCACACGACTGTAGTAAGAGAAGACACTTGATATGATTTCAATCTTCTTAAATTTATTGACACTTGTTTTGTCACCTAACATGTGGTCTACCTTAGAGAATGTTCAAGGTGCACTTGGAAATAATGTATATTTTGCTGATTTGGAGTGAAATACTCTAAAAACATCAATTAAATACATCTGGTTAGTGCACATAGTTATTGCCATTATTTTATCCATATATTTTTTAAATATTTTTTCTATTGTTTGAGAGACAGAGAGAGACAGAGAGAGACAGAGAGTGAGAGAGGTAGTAGGGAAGAGAACCTAGAGCAGTCTCCATAGTTGTACATCATTGGTTATGACACAGTTTAAATACTCACAGATGAATGTGGGGCCATGTGGGGGTGGGGCCCAAACTGAGGGCCTCCCACTTAGAAGGTGAGAATCTTCACTGCCATCCTGTCAGTTACCAGTTGTGCCATAATTCAACATATGTGTATGCATGGGCTGGAGCTGGGATTTGATCCCGCCACCTCACAGTTCCAAGGCAAGCACTCAACCTGTTGAGCTATACCAGAATCCCCTTTTAGTCATATTTTTGACACTCATTTGTTTGTTTGTTTTCTCCTTTCCTCTGCTTAAAAAAAGCCCTTTTAACATTTCTCATAACACTACCTTGGTGGTGATAAATTCCTTTAAGCTTTTTCTTGCCTGGGAAGTTCTTTATCTCTCCTTCAGTTCTAAATGATAGCCTTGTTGTGTAGAGTAGTTTTGGCTCTGGCTCTTGTATTTCGTTACTTTGAATATTTCCTACCACTACCTTCAGACGTGTTTTCATGGAGAAATCAGATGACAATCGTATGGGAGCTCCCTTGTAGGTAACTAGTTATCTTACTTTTCCTGCTTTTAGGATTCTCTGCCTTTAACCTTTGCCATTTTAGTCATCACGTTTCTTGGTGTGGGCTTGTTTGAATTCATCTTATTTCAGACTCTCTGTGCTTAATGGTCCTGTATGTCTATTGCCTTCTTCAGGTTAGGGAAGTTTTTAGTCAATATTTCTTCAAATAGAGTCTCAATCTCTTGCTCCTTCTCTTCTCCATCTGGTATTCATAATATGTGAATATTGTTACACTTGATATTATCCCACACATCTCTTAAGCTGTCTTCATTTCTAAAAACTAGTTTTTCTCTTTGTTGTTTCCATTGGGTATTTTCTTTCCTTTTTTTTAATTGTTAAATTTATTGGAGTGACATTGATTGGCAACAATCAAACAGTTTCCGGATGTACAAGTCCACATCACATCACCCATGCATCGCATTATGTGCTCACCACCCAGAATCAGCTCCCCCTCCATCACTATACATCTGGTGTCCACTCCCACCTCCCCCACCAACTTTCCCTCCCCCCTCCTCCCCCTTCCCCAGGTAACCACCAAATTATTGAGTGTGTCCATAATGCTGGTGCCCACTCCCATCTCCCCTCCCC
>PVKE010010544.1:0-27854 GCA_004027555.1 Craseonycteris thonglongyai | reverse complement strand
TATTGAGTGTGTCCATAGGTCTCTGTGTCTTTGTTATTTTCAGATTTATATTCCACCTATAAGTGAGATCATATGTTTCCTGATTCTTTCAGTGCCCACTGGGTATTTTCTGCTACCTTGTCTTCTAAATTGCTGGTTTGATCTTCTGTTTCATCTAATCTACTATTGATTCCTTCTAGTTTGTTCTTTCAGTTGTTCTATTCTTTACTTCTGACTTTTTCACCTTCTTTATGGCTGCTAGCTCTTTGCTGAAATTTTTACTAAGCTCCTTAAGCTTTCTTATAACCAAATATTTTAAACTCTTTCTCTGGTAGGTTGATTGCCCCTGTTTCATTTAGTTTTATATCAGGAGATTCTCCTGTTCTTTTAGTTAAGATGTTTCTTTGTTTCCTCATTCTGGCTGCCTCCCTGTGTTTGCTCCTATGTGTTAGGTAAATTCCTACGTCTCTCAGTGTTTGCTAAGTGCTTATGTAGTATGTGTCCTATGTGATTCAATGAATGGCAAGGTCTCTCTGATCTCCTGTGTGTATGTCCCTTGAGTGTGTTGTGTATGTTCTACTGCTATAGTTGAGCGTTAATTACTTCTGTTGTGTCAGTGGGTGGGTTCGACTCCCAGGTTGACTGAGTGTGGTAATTGGCTCTGCCCATAGTGTATGAGCTGCCATGTGAGGTCTGATCCCTCTGAGTAGCATTCACCCCCCTAGGGCTCTGTACCCATTGAGACAACCCTTTAGGTGTGCCACTTGTGGGGCTAACCAGGTAGTGTTCTAATGTGTTCTGAAGCTGATCTCTGGATGTGCTGTTTCTGGTGTCTCTCAGGAGGGGCTCCTGTGCAAGCCAATTTTAGCTTTGTCTGTTGTCAGTCAGTGGCTATGTGGTCACTGTCCACCACCATGGGCTAGAGCAGGTATTCTACCACTGTAAGTTTCCTCAGCTTGTTGGGTAGGGCTGGCCTCCCAGATGCTGGGAGTGTCTGACAATTCAGGTCTAAATGGGTGAGGTGAAATTCCAAGGAGCTACTAAATGTGAGCAGTGGTTTCTACAAACAATGCAATCTTGGCTCTCACAATGGTGCCAACCCATGACCATCCCACAAAAACACCCCAAGAACATCACAACCAGCCATTGCCTGCCTCAGGTCTTTAGGTTCCTGAGATCTTCCCAAGAGACACTATGTGACAGGTCCTGGGTCACCTCCCACCAGTAAATGTCTCTCTGGCCACTATGGGCCATCTGCCTCTGCAAAGTAGTTTATGCAGCCTGTGGAGGGGGTCAGCAGCCCAGCAGCAAAGAGTGCTCCCAGCAATGTAGTACCAGCTGGAGTGGAGGTGGGTGGGAGGCAGGGACCCAGAGTGATAGCAAAGTGATACACATGAGTGAATTCCATCAGACCAATGCAGTTCCAAACTTGGCCTTTTGAGGAAGGGCTCAACACTGAAAATATGGCACCCTCCTGTAAGCTACACATGTGTCAGGCTCCACACCATGACAATGATGGCTTTTGTCCCTCCAGGCTTTTTGCTGAAGCTACACTACTTAGTCTTTCTCCCTACATCTTTGGCCCTTCCAACCTGGCATCCCTCCACCAAAGACTAGGTGAGTGTCTGCAAATGAACCAGTCTGTGTTTGCAGTTTTTAAGAGGATGTCTGTGTTACCGACCATCTTCTGTCTCACTGGGACAGGCAAATAATCCTTGTTGATTCTTACTGCCTGATGTTGTGGGAACTCCTCTTATGTAGAGGACCCCTGTCAAGTTTTGTTTTCATTTTAGTTTATAAAATGATCTGTGTGGAATGGAACTGTGTCAAAAACTAATGACATACAACTATGGAGACTGCTCTGGGCCCTCTCACTTTTTTCTCTCTATCTCTCTCTGTCAAAAACAATAAAGTAAATCTTTAGAAACAAGAAAAACACAACTAAAAAAATCTATTATAACTAATTCATTTGAATGAACATTGCAGAAACTTTTCTTTCTTTTCAATCCCGTGTGGAATACCACAAAAGTTTATTATCTTTCTATGTTTTGGAACAGTTTATTAAGCATGCATGCTCCTTGAAAACTTAAGTGCTAGAGTGTTTTATGGATATAAGTCTTCGATAACATTTTTTTTCACGATGTATTCTATATATTCTGGTTTTATAATTATTCAAGAGACAATTTTCTTCCTGTATGCTTTCTTTTTAATAAATCATAATTTCTACTAAAATCCTCAAATTTTCAAGCGTACTTAGATAACATAGAATTCTCTGTATTTTTAAAAATATTACCTGTCTTTTGCTTATATCACATATATTAGTTCCAGTTTTCTTTCACAGTTTAGCTCTATTAAAAAAATAAAATAAAAACTTGTTTTCTTCTTTTTCTTGTCCCACAGATATATTGATTTTTGCGTTTTTGTTTTCCTTCCAATTTGTTTAATTTTTTTTTTTGTCATTTCTCTAACTTCTGGGATTGACTGGTTTGTTCATTTATGTTCATTCTTTCATGTTTAAGTAAGCATAATTGAGGCCATTAATTTGAGCCCATTATGAATGTAAATAAGGTTTTATTATTTTTATTATGTTTGTTAATAATCATCATACATTCATTGAACAATTATTCATTTAGCACCTACCATGTGCCAAGCATTCTCTTCTTTTAGGTAACAAAACTCAAATTCACATTTTAACTTTTCTTAGAACAATGGATTAAAAATTTTCTTCCTCCTTTTAAAGTGGTTAGATTTGTGTTGGTTTTGGCTGTTTGTTTAAATTTGAGTTATTGTTATTGTTATTGCATTATACTCAGGAAAGTATGTCTGCAAATATTCTAGTGTTGTTAAGAGTTTTTCTTTATGACTTTAATATATAATGAACTTTTGTGGTATTTCACGGGGGACTGAAAAGAGAGAAAAGTTTCTGCAATGTTCATTTAAATGTATTAGTTATAATATATTTTCTTAGTTGATTTTTTAAAGATTTATTTTATTGTTTTTGACAGAGAGAAAGGCAGAGACAAAGACAGAGAAAAGGGGGAGAGCCCAGAGCAGTCTCTATAGTTGTATGTCATCAGTTTTTTACATAATTTCATTCCACACAGGTGGGCAGGGTGCCATGCAGGGCAGGAACCAGGTGGGGCCTCCTGCATGGAAGGCACTCCTCCTGCAAGCTGGGGGCCAAACTGGAGGACTCCCACATGAGAAGTTCACCCAGGAATGAACCAAACTGGGGGCTAGACTCCAGTTCAGCATAAGGGTCATCACAGGCTGGCCCTGGGATTCAATTCTTGGACCCTGGGGCTGCAAAGTGAGCACTTAACCTACTGAGCCATCCCAGCATCCCCTTAGTTGATTTTTTCAAAAGCTAAAATTTCTGTTAGAACATAGTTAACAACTATAAATATGACCAATATGTTATTTTATACATTTGCTACTACATTTAATTTTTTTAATATCTGTTTAATTGAATTAGATTGAGTTATTTGTTATTGATTTATACTTTATTATTAAATTTGTTGGGGTGACATTGGTTAGGAAAAGTACATAGGTTTCAAATGTACAATCCCATGATACATCTTCTATGTGTTGCATTGTGTGCTCATCTCAGAGTTAGTTCTCCTTCAGTTACTATATATTTGAATCCCCCTTCTCCCTCTACTACCTCTCTCTTCAACCATATCCTCTGGTAACCACAAACTATTTTCTGTGTCTATGAGTTTTTGTTTCTTTGTTTGTTTGTTTGTTTTATTCCTTCATTGCTTTTAGTTATATATCTCACATATTTACAGCTATATTTTAATGCACGGTTTTATAACTATTACATTGTAATTTTAAATTATACTCAGAAAAATAGGACAATAGTCTTATTCGATATTTTTGGCTAAATAATTCTTAATATTGTCACATATTTTTTATTTCTATTATTGTAAAGTTCATGCCTATCAAATTATGCTTTATGTATAAATAAGTAATAAAAGATAAATGAGAGATTAGAATTAGAAACAGCATACTATCTCAATAAGGAGCTCCATCAAGTTATTATATTTCTGGCTCTTAATGAGCTTGAGTCTCTCTGTTAGTGGATAATGGAGAAATCTTTTTACTTATGTCATTCTAGAAGGTGGAGCTATTCTGTTTCATTACACAAAAATATAGACAATCCACTAATTTTCTTCTCAACACAGTTCCTTTGATCTAGTTGATGATAAAGGATGCCTAGAGTCCCGCATTAAGTGGTTGGCCACTCTTAGTTTTCAGTCTGGTGATATTTCAGTAATTTCAGTGCTATCACAGTAGGATATCTGCAAGAGTTGTATCAGAGACTGCTACTCAGAGGCTATTTTAATGCTCAGTTAAGATTAAACTCTGCAAAGAGTGACAGTTCGACTTCTTCTCTCTCAATTCTAATATCTTTTATTCCTTTCTCTTGACTGATTGCTCTGCCTAGAACTACCAAAACTACACTGAATAGCAGTGTGGACAGGGGGCATCCCTGTCTTGTTCCTGATTTTAAATATATTTTTATTTTTGACAGAGAGAGAGATACAGAGACAGAAAGAGAACTGAACTGGGGGAGCTCCCAGTTCAGTATATGGTTCCGCACGGGCCGGGGCCGGGATTCGATCCCCAGTTCCCGGCGCTGCAAAGTGAGCGCTTAACCCACTGAGCCATCCCGGCTTCCCCTTGTTTCTGATTTTAAAAAATAGGCTTCAGCATTTTCCCCATTCAGTATAATATTTGCTGAGGGTTTGTCATACCTGACCTTTATTATATTGAGGTACTTTCCTTCAATTGTCATTTTATCCAGTGGTTTTTTTTTTATCATAAATGGGTGTTATATCTTGCCAAATGCTTTTTCTGAATAAATTGCAATAATTATATGGTTTTTATCCTTTGTTTGGTTTTATCCTTTGTTTGGCTGGATTAAATTGATTGATTTGCATATGTTGAACCAAACTTGTGCCCCTGAGATCAATCCCATTTGGTCATGGTGAAAAATCTTTTTAATGCATTGTTGTATTCTGTTAGCTAAAATTTTATTTAGAATTTTTGTATCAGAGTTCATTAGAGACATTGGCTTATAGTTAACCTTTTTGTATTGTCCTTCCCAGGTTTTGGTATTAGGGAAATATTGGCTTCATAGAATGAGTTGGGTAGCATTGTCTCCTCTTAAATTTTTTGGAGTAGTCTGAGGAAGATGGGCATTAATTCTTCTTTGAATGCTTAATAAAACTCATTGGTAAAACCATCCGGTCTAATACCTTTGCCTTTGGGCAGGTTTTGGATAGTTGTTTCAAATTCTATACTGTTGATTGGTCAATATAGGTTATCCAAATCTTCTTGGTTCAGTCGAGACTGAAAGAATCAGGAATAATATGACCTCATGTATAGGTGGAATATAAAACTGAAAGTAACAAAGAAATAAAAACTTATGGACACACTCAATAGTTTGGTGGTTACCTGAGGGTAAGGAGGGAGAGGGGAGAGAGAGTGGAGGCAGGGATTTGAGAGTGGGTACCAGATATATGGTGAGGGAAGGAGAGCTGATTTTGGGTGGTGAGCACATAATGCAATACATAGGTGATGAAATATAGATTTCTCCACCTGTAAACTATCTAATTGTTACCAACCAATGTCACACCAATAAATTTAGCAAACAAACAAACAAAAAGATTAAGCTTATGTCTGGATTAAAACGTGTGTAAATGATATGTAAAATAAATGTATCGTCTTCTGGTTATACTTTTATAATGCAATTTCTCATGGCTTTGAAGTAATCTGAATTGCAATTTAAAGGGTGATGAAGTCATTATGAAGTATTACCTGAAAAATCAATTTCTCTAAAATATGTCCTGTTTTATTCTAGGCAACTTATTAGAAACAATGAACACAAGGATTTTCTCGGGTTTCTAAGAGAAATAATTAGTACATCACCTCAAAAATTTAAAATTTATAGAAGGTAAACAAGAAGAGATTTCAGGAATAACAGTTTGTATCCTGTTTGAAACTAGAAGTCTGACACACTGCTTAGAGTGACACTGGTGTTCTGGCCATTTGGTCATCATGCATCACTGCAAACTGCTACATGTGGTCAAATAAGCCAGACTCTGGTTCTAAAACAGGTAAAATGAAATTGCAATACCTTGGGGTGTTTTTCCACCAATTCTTTAAATAATCCTAAGTGGATCTTTATTTTATTTCTAGAAGGGATTCTGTACCCATGCAGAATTGATTCATTCTCTTCATTCTCCAAGAGACTTAGCTATTTCAGAAATTAGTTAAATTGTATGTGAGCAAACCACAGCCAATAAGCCCTTGGTGGGGCTTTTAGTGTATGAGACAAATGTGCAGTAAGTGTATACAAAGACTAGACCCTTTCCTCTTCCCAGACCTGCACATGGAGGAGAGGAGAGGCAGAAAGAAGAGTAGTAAAGAGAAACCAGGGCATGAAGTTGGAGGATTGTTGATGTGGAAAATAGTTGGCATTGATACATGCATCCATATGCTCATGTGTTGGGGGCATACTGAGGGTACTAAACAGACAAGTTATGTAGCTGTGTGGAAGGTTCCACCACTCCAGAATATCCAACTGCCAATAGGCCAAACCTGAAAATCATAAAATGGCTAGTTTGTCCTACATGTGGCTAATTTTAAATCAAAACAATGCATGACATTTTCAAAAGCATTCCTGGAGAGAAGTCTTTAAATAAAATCCAGTAAATGATACAAGTTGCAAAGGACTGTCAAACTGTGGTTAGGATATCAAACACTCAACCAAAGAACCATGGTCCTGGGAGCATCTTTCTCAGGGCAAACCTTCACATGCAGAATGTTAAAAAGTTAAGTTTTGGGGTCCTCAAGACGAACATCACAACCATTGTTCTCTCTTGAGATAATAAGACTGACCTCACAGAAAGTTTTTTGAACATTTATCAATAAACTTCCAAAAATCTCCCTTTGTAGTGATTATATATATGGAACTATGAGTAAATCACTTACTTTTGGGTCTCAACCTGACTTAGAATCATAAGTAACTATATGTTGACTTTAAAGCAATTTTTAAAAATTTTAGTACTTACAAAGATAAAATATGACAGTTTTTAGAAAATTTAAAAATATATAGAAGAAAAAAAGCCCTAAGATTAACTACTAAGATTCAGCTACTGTCAAAGATTTGATGGACATCCTTCCAAGACTTTCTTTATAATTTATGGATATATATGTATGACCATATATGTATATAATTTGCACATAAATAGGATCAAAATATACATGCTGTTTTGCAAGCTGTTTTTTTCCAACAATATGCCAAAGAGATTTTTAAAGATAATGTACAGTCAGACACACACACACACACACACACACACAAATCTTGTTGAAGAATTATGTAGTAAAGTATTGTGTAAAAATTTTTAGTGTATTTAGTTGATTTTCTATTGATAAGAAACTAGATTTCACCTACCACTTATTATTATACACACTGTTGTGATGAGATCTCCTGGTATGTATATCTTTAAGCATGTCTGAGTATCTCATTTTGAAAGATATCTAGAAATGGGATTGCTAAATCAAAAGGCAATGCATGCAAAATTTTGATATTGCAAAATTTTTATCCCAAAAGGGTTCTACACAGGGTTTTCCAAACTTTTGGCTTCTCTGGGACACAATGAAAGAATAATTGTCTTCGGCAACACATAAAATACATTAACACTAATGATAGATATGAGCTAAACAAAATTTAAAAATCACAAAAATATCTCAAAACATTTTAAGAAAGTTTGAAAATTTCTGTTGAGCCACATTCAAAGCCATCCTGGGTCGTAAGTTGGACAAGCTTTTTCTACAGACTTATACTCCTATGATTGCTGTTTGTCCTCTCCTAAAGCATTACAAGGTCAGAATCAAAAAGTTTTAAATTGGCATGACAATCAAAGATATGAAGCAGCCAATAACGATCTGAAATGACACCACAGTGGTGGAGGCATCCAGAAGAGAAATTGCCTTGGAAGGTGTAGAATTCACAAACTGACAATGAAGCAGAGAAAGGACCAGACTAAGCCAATTATTAGCTTCTAATACTATCAATTACTTTGATTCAAATAATTTATAAGCTTCTTTTTACAGTTATGTTAAAGAATAAGAGATAATAAACATGTAGGTAGCAGTCCTGCATACACATATGTTATTAACTTATGACATGCTCCAAATTAAGTACTCAAGTTTTCATATATCAGTATCTACTCAATTTAAAAACACAGTGTTGAGGATACTGAAAGACAGGACCAAAACCTCAGTTGCCTGGCTGAAGCAAGAATTTCCCTTTTACATATATAGATACAGATATCTAGATTTATATCTCCATATATATTCATATCTATATCTATATCTATCTATCTATATATATAATATACATATATAGGTTTATAGTTATACAGGTATAAATATTTAATGAAAATTTTTGATACTGCATGCCAGTAAATCTTCCATTCCACAGGCATTAAACAATAACGTTCCCTGATTTATTTAATGAGAATGATGCTGAACCTAAGGAGATACTCAGAGTAAGGCAAATAATGTTTTGCAAAGATTATGACTCTTCAGAGCAGAGGAAAAATGTACAATTATTAATGCTATATTGATATGCTTTGCAGTCAAAGTAAAAACTGCATTAGCCAACAGCAGATTAGGCTAAATAGCAAAAGCCTTTTGGAAAACTATTTAAGCAAGTATTCATCTTAGGTGAGGTTTCCTAGAAGCACACTAATAGAAACTAAATATTTATGTCCCCCCAAATTCATATATTGAAACCAATCTCCAATATGGTGGTATTTGGTGGTAGGGCCTTTGAAAGGTGATCAGGTCATGAGAGTGGGACCCTCATAAATGGGATTAGTATTCTTATAAAAGACACCCCAGATAGCTTCCCCACTTCTGCTTTCACGCCAGGTGTGAGCAAGAAAATGACCGTCTATGAACTAGGAAGCAAGCCCTCATCAGACACCAAATCTGCTGGCACCTTGATGGATTTTCCAGGTTCCTGAACTGTGAGAAATAAATTTCTGTTAGAGCAGACTGAACAGACTAGAACACAGAACCTAAGATGGTGACTCTTGAACAAGTGATGTATTCAGAAGAAAGTTATGAGATAGTGAGAAAAGCAGAATAGGATAGGAGTAGAAATTGAGCAAAGATATAGTTTCAATTGAAGACTAACATAAACTTTACCCTACTGGGGGCCCAGAGCTTGAGTAGTATCACAAGTATGTCCAATCTTGAGGTAATGGAAATGAGTGTGTTTTAATCTATTGGCAGTCATTCATTGGCTTTAAATTGCCCCATGGGGTGGGGTGGGGGGGATAACCACCTAGTCATTTCTAGAAGAGGTGTTCATGTTGGCTGAAGGAAGTTGTTTTAGAGAAAGAAGATGTTATGAACAGCCAGCGCTCATGGCATCTGGGGGATAGGTGCACCAGGTAGAGAAAGAAGATCATCAGGGTGAGGTTCTAGAAGCAGTTAAGGTAGCCCACCCCTTGCATTGCTTATATACACTTGCTTTTCCCATTACATTCACTTTATTTGTACACAGCTTTTCCAGAATTCTAGTTAGTTGTAATTTCTGGGTATACTTAGAGGAAAAAAAAAAAACAACTTGAATGAACTATAGACTCCACTGCTGCAGTTGGTCTTGAGACCATAGCTCACATTCATCAACACTTTCCACTATCACTCATTCTACAAGCACCTGCAACTCACCTTTCACTTTCATTGGTAGAGGTTGCCTATCTGGTAATGTACAAATAATTCCCTTAGCCTCTGGTTATTATGCCCTTACTAGGCCTTGGATGCTGTACTTAGACATACAAAATTCAAAGCACAGTGTAGGAGGACCAAGATATACTCCGATTGATCACCTGAATGATAGTAAGAAGGACCATTGTACTTCCACCCCTTGGTTTCTTGGCTGATCTATTCTATCTGTGGAGAACATCACCCTATAATGGCCACATTGGTTGAAGATGCATCTGGTAGGATAGTATCTAAAGAACGTATAAGTAGCAATATCACAGCAACTGGGGATTAGGAATACCATCCTGATGAGCACCAACATTGTTTTTGGACATTAATATTTTATATAGAATCTTAGCATCATAAACAGAGTTCTATTAAACAGCAATGCTTCAAAATTAATTTTAACCTATTTTCTTATCAATTTTTATTTATTCATTATTTCTTGAATATCTACTATTGACCAGACATTATTCTAAGCAGTGTGGATTCAGTAATGGAAAAATAAATAACCCCTTGACAAATAATTGTCGAGAAGTAAAAAAATACTTAACATACAATAGTCACAATAAAAATGTAAACTGACATTTGAACTTGAATTTGATGGATGAAAAGACATTTTTCCAGGTGGGGAAGGAGAATCAAAGTAGAACAACAGCAAGAAACACCAAGTGGTAAACATTAAGTGGGAGAAGAGTAACCTTTCAGCAAGGTAGGGCAGAGGTTGGCTATATGTCTACATTTTCAAAAATATGTACAATGGTACAAAACACCTGAAAGATGGTCTTGGGCAAAAAGCTCCCATAGACAAATATGGAAATTTAGTTTGTCATTGGGTCATAATCCCATATATACAATTCCAAAATCGAAAAAGGTCAGAAAAATCTAACATGTTTTATAACTCATCAGGCTACAAAAATTTACCTGAACTGATGAGAAACTATGCATATCTTGATTTATTGTGTTTAATGTGGGTGTTCAATTATAATTTTGCTATAGAAATAATAATGTAAGTCCTGGGAGGTGTTATGTACATGTACTTACTCCCTTTCTAAGCATTTAAAAATATTCTGAATTCTAAACAAATCCAGCCCTGAGAATTTTTAGATCAAGGACTGTGGATGTGAATAATCTCCTTTCAGAAAGTCATATGCACATTACTAGTTTCTAAGAAGTTTTTCCTTAAAGAAATTAGATTTCTTTCACCTACTCTTTCCCACATAGTTTTGAGTTTTCAACATTTAGTCTTTCCTTTAAGTACAAAATGGCTACTAACAACCCCCCCAAAAAAAATTATAATTAATATTCCAAGGAATTCATTTTGGGAAATAATATTTATTATTAAACTGGACAGTTAGCTGAAGTTTATGTGTAAAGAGGAAATAATTCTATTATTTTCTGAGATGCAAGTCTGTCCTCAATGAGAATAACAAAGTGACGTGCACAAGTTAGGAAATATTTGCTGTAGTGCAAGTAAGAAATAATATAAGTTGAACTAAGGCATTCCAAATGATGTATATTGAAATAGACAAATCCAACTGTGGATATGATTTCAAGGCCAAATTGATAGGCTTTGTGATTTGATAAGATTTAGAAAGAAAAGGGGAAGAAAGAGGTGATTGCAATTCTAGGTTTTCTAAATTGATAGAATAGTGAATGGTGATCAATTGGGCTAAGGACATGAGAGAATCCATCAGCGCATAAGGAAACATGACTAATGAGGAATAAATTCCATTTGTCTGATAAAGTATGGATGCTGAAATATAGAAGCTTATTAAGCTAAAGAAAATCAGCCTGTGCATCTCAGAGACATATTTTGTCTGGAAATATGAAGCTAAGTTCCATCTAAAAATGGTATGAGAGAGTACAAGAATCTAAAATGTCACCCCACGGGGACATGCAGAATAATAAGATTCAGATTAGAACCCTGATAAAATGTCAGCATTTATAAGAGGGGGATGCTAAGAGGAAGAGCTGTGTAAGGATAAAGAGGAGTGTTCACAGAGGAGTAAGGAAATGCAGAAGAGAACTCCAACAGTTTGATCATGACACTGTTCACTGCATGGGTCAAGAAAGAGAGACTTAAAATCTAGCTCTGGTCTTGGACAATAATCAAGAGCTGCCTCAGTGATGTGGCAACACATACCATAGGCGTAAACAACCCACTTATTTTCTCACAGTCCTGGAAGCTAGAAAGACCAAGATCAAGATCCAGCAATCTTTTGCTTCTGCTGAGGGCTCTCTCCTGGCTGGTAGATGCCCACTTTCTTGCTGTGGCCTTTTCAGGTGGCTTCTCCTTGGGGTGTGTGTGTGTGTGTGTGTGTGTGTGTGTACATACAGGAAAAGAGAGAGGATGAGAGATCTCTTTCAACCTCATAAGGTTGACCAATTCTGTCAGATTTTGGCCCCACCATTATGATTACCTTAATTACCTCCTAAAGACTCTATCTTCAGATATAGTCACACTGGGGGTTAGGGTTTCAACATATAAATTTGGATGACACACAATTAAGTTTATAGCAAGAAGTGTTGGAATTGAGGTAACAAATCCTGATTATGCTAATAAAGGGAATAAAGATGAAAAAGAAGAAAAGATATTATATAGTATACATTTTAAAAATTATGTTTAAGATAATGGAGATTTTTTTTTTTTCATTCTTGTAGGATGAGGAAATAACAGAATGGAAAAGTAGAGGTTGCAGAAATCCCCATAGAGCAGGTGATGTAGAGAGAGTGGATGCAATGGTGAGATGGGATCTGATGTGTAAATGGAGGGATTGGTCTTGGGAAGAAATTACAACTATTTCTGTAGAGAAAGAGGGTTAAAGTGGGAATTTAAGTGGACTTCTAATCAGCATTAGAAATAGATATAGAATTATGTATTATTAAAAAGTTACCTCCATTGCTACCACTTTTAGGTGAGAGAAAATAAAACAAAATTTAGTGGCCCCAAATTCCACAATTTATCTTGAACTTATTTTATATCTGTGCAGCCAGTTACATCTGAACGAACAGTATTCCATCTGCTTCAATCCTCAACCAAGATAATAACGAGGTTGGCAGATAGCCAGTCCATCAGCAAGAACAAATCTGAGTATAATTCTGCTACATGGATGAATAACCACCTGAGTAGCTATTTGTGATGTCATGGGTATGGGAACTTTAAGCAGAAAGAAAGGAAAGTAAAAGCACTTAAAGAACTCTGTGTAACAGCACTTTCTACTAAATGGCTCCCTGTAACTGGGAAATAAAGACTCATCAACACATTCTCTCACTCACCCCATCATCCAACAAACATTCCCTGTGTCTCACAATTTGTTAGCCACAGTGTCAGGCATTGGGAATGCAGTGACAACAAGGTGGATACTGACCCTGGCCTTAAAGCTCTTGGAGCAAGCAAGGTACAGTTAAATAAGTAATCACAGCAAAGTGAGTTTTTATGATAAGGACACCTGGGAATTATGAAAGTATAGAACAAAGAGATTTAAATTAGGATGTGGCATTTAGAATACAGAGGATAAACAGTAGTTAATTAGAGGAAGAGAAGGAGTAAGCATTCCAGAAATACAGAAGAGTAAATAGAAACCTAGTAGTGTGAGCAAAAACAGAGAGTTCTACAAATCTGAGGGGAGGCGGGGGGCAAAAAAACAGCTGGGTCCAATTAAGAAAGAAAGTGAACAAAGAAGCTGAGGCAGAAAAATTTGGCAATGGCCAGGTCAAATATGACTTTGTAACTCAAATTAAAGTGTTTTAGCCATATCCTATGGATGGTGAGACATTATGGAAGGGTTTTATGCAATGTGCAAGTATGGTGAGTGAGTGAGTGTGGCAGTAAGGGAGGTGATAGAATCAGCTTTTCATGACAGGATTAAAATTCTTATTTAGAGAAATCATCTACCAGCAACATTTAGGGTGGGCTCGAATTGAGAAAATTAGCTCCAGAGTGATGGCAGTAGAGAGGCAGAGTGGTGTAGGATTGTGATGTGAAATACTCAGACCAAATAAGTTTTGCCTACTCGAGTTGTGTAGATCAGGGTTCAATATCAACACAGGCAAACTTTCTTGACATGTGGCCTTTTTCGTAGGGTCTTACTGCTCTGTGGGCAGTGTTTAGAGGGGAGTCCATAAGCCCCTGAGAAGACTAAAAGACTTGCTGCTACAATATCTATTTACCTTTTCCCTTTGCATTGTGTGGTTTGGGTAGATGACTGTTAGAGTGTGTTTTCTTTTCTCCAGTGAACATAAAAATCTGTTTTGTTTTGTAATATTGAGGAATGTGCTTTAGATTGTGGAGAATGATTCAAAAGCAGAACCTGGGAATCACCCAGCACTGTAGGACACAACCATCAGTAACCTGGCCAGACAACAGGTGGAAATACATGACCAGGGCCCTTGTTCCAGGATGGAGGCCTGGTGAAGCAGAAATGACAGATGCCCCTGCTTTCTACCAAGCATCCATTTTAACCCTATTAGTGCATCACGTAAGAATGAGTGTGCAAGAATCATGCTGAAAACAAAGGCAGCCTGGAGGGTGGCCTGCAGGCTGGTGTACAGCTGTGTCTGCTGAGGGCTGGCCTGGCCTCACATACCTTCTATCCCTCTGCACAGAGGTATGTGACTGCCGGGGGTCAGCAGCCTGTCCCTGTCAGAAAAAAAGCACAAGGAAGATCAGGGACTTGGCCTTAGAAGCAGTCTCTGCTAACAACTGTACCCTAGAATGGGGCAAACAGAGCTATTGCGGTTATCCATCTGAGCCCCAATTGACAAGTCTCTCTAAGTCTGTAAGTGTTTAAATAGAGATACTGAGTGTATCATATTGCCATTTAAAAGATGAATATTACAAGCCACTTTATTTTTGCTCACTTGGAAATTTCCTATCAAATATCACTGAGGTTGATCTGCTGGTGGCCAGGGAGGGTGGCTTTACCATGAGCCTTATACCCCCAGAAAACTGGGTCTGGGAGCTATTAGAGGTTGAGTGGAATGCTTTCATCTTCAATAACTGTTTATTACCACATGATTAGCACTCTCCCGTCTACTTGCCTGGGCTTTCTGATCACAGATAGAGGGAAGATGGCATACCACTGCTAAAAGGGACTCCAAGCTGTAAGTCCCTCAGCTCCACTCAATTGAGCTCGGGTTGGTGAGTGAGATGACTATGATGTGCTTTCATAATATTCCCAAGGGATATGATGGGAAATGGTTCTGGAATTCCTACATGGTAACTTGTTGAGGGGTAGGGTCTTGATCCACAAAGGCTTTCCCTGGAAGGAACAGATATTCTAGATCTACTGCCTGCCATGGTCACCAGAAGCACATGACTCTTAATGCTGGCTTTGGTGTTGGGGACCACCTGCATGAATGGCTATACAGAGGCATTGGGGGGGACCAGAGCTAGGTCTCCTGGGAAGATCCTGTGAGCCAGAGGTTGCCCAGAGCCTGGCATTCTGCTGGCTCTGCAGGTGTGCCTCAGCCTCAGTAGACTCTTTTTTCTATCATCACTGTTTTGCAGTAAGAGATCAGAGAGAGTGCAATCAATCAATTCCCTGATAGTAAAATAAGGGCATTAAACTCACTGGGAATTATGCAGAGGTGTGATAGCATGACCTGTGAAGGAGGCTGAATGTAGAGAGATAACAGCTGAGTGAACTCAGCAGGATAGTAGCAGCTGGAGTGAATGTCAAACCACATGACCTTAGCTGCCACCTGCTTTGATATAGTATGGCCAGTTGGAATTTGAGGGTCCTCCTAAGCAGGGTAAGTCTTTGAAAGAATGCTGTTAGGGGCCTAACACTGAATGGCAGGGAAGGTCATTTAGTCTAGGCTTCAAATTTGAACTTCTGATTTTATCTCTAAGTGAACTTACTTAGTCACTGAGATACAGTGACTGAATTGAAAGATGTTCTTCAACACTCATCCTATTGAGGGGATGCCAGAATAGCTCAGTGATTGAGTGCTTGCCTTGCAGTTGTGAGGTCCAGGGTTCAATTCCTGGCCCTGGCCTGTGCAGCCCCCTCTCCTCATATGCTGAACTGCAAAGCAAGCTGGTAACAGCCAGGGTCATTTGATATTGAAAGTTCTCACCTCCCATGTGGAAGGCCCCTGGTTTGGGTCCCACCTCATACAGCCCCACATCCACCTGTGTAGAATGAAACCATATCACAACTAATGATGTACAACTATGGAGACTGCTCTGGACCTTCCCCCATTCTCTCCTTCTCTTTCTTTTTCTCTCTCACCATCTCTCAAACAATAAAATAAAATCTTTTTTTTAATCCATGTTTAATAAAAATAAATAAAACTCATCCCATTAAAAAATTATATGTACCTCCTCTAGTACGTGAAAGGTCAATATTTTCATAAGAATGGGCTAAATTGTGATTAGCATAATATACTTAATTTACAACTAACCAACTAATGTATTCGATGTAGAGCCTGAAAATATCAACTTGTAACCAACTTAGCATAAAACTGAGCTTACCCTACATGATATAAGAAGATATTAGGAAAAAAAGAAAAGACATCTGTTCTGATCTTGGCTTTGCCAGCTACTTAGGTGTTTGTCTGATGATATCATTATGATTCCGTGAGCCCGTTTTCTCACCTAGAAAGATAAATTAACTTTGTGAAATTCCTCGCACAGGATTTGGCACACAGGTATTAGTTTCCACAACCTCCCCCTTTTTATTTCTGGAACTCAGTTTTCTCTAAGATAACGTCCTCTCAAATTTTAACTCTTCTATTTTCACTAAAAATAAATTTTATCTTTTTTTTTTCCTCCATTTTAATTTGTTTTATTATTCAATTACATTTGATATGCAATAGTATATTGGTTCCAGGTGTATAGCATAGTGATAAGATATTTATATAACTTACAGAATCCCCATTCTGATAAATCTTGTTTCCATATATAGTTATTACTTTTTTTTTTACTGTATGCCCTAGGCTGCACTATACATCCCTGTGACTATTTAGTGACTATGAATTTATACTTCTTGACTTCTTCCCCCTTTGCACCTACCTTTCTAGCTGACCTCTCATTACCACAACAAAACTAGTATCCATCTGACACCACACAAAGCTGCTGCACAATTATTTATTATATTCCCATGTTATAGTCTACAGCCCCATAATTACTGCTTTGTAACCACTAAACTAAACTTCCCAATTTCCTCCCCTTATTTTACCCACTCCCCTGACCCTCATCTCACCTGGCACCAAACAAAATGTTTCCTATATTTATAAATTTGTTCCTGTTCCATTTGTTTATTTTCTTCTTTAGATTTCACCTACAAACAACGAGATTTTACATCTGTCCTCCTCTGACCTTCCATTCAGTGTGGGGCTTTCCATGTCTTTTGAATGAAGCTTTTAATCCATATAACTTGAAAGTAACTGTTGATAGATATGTAGCTATTGCCATTTTATTATTCATAACTTTTGCTTTCTGCCCCCTTCCCCAACCCTTCCAGCTTAAAGAAGTCCCTCTATCATTCCTTGTAGTATTTATTTGGTGGTGATGAACTCCTTCATCTTTTTTATTGTTAGGGTAGCTCTTTATTTTTACTTTAGTTTTGAATGATAGCCTTATTGGATACATTAATCTTGGTTGTAGATCCTTGGTTTTCATCACAGTGAATATATTCTTCCAGCCCTTTCTGGCCTGCGAAGTTCCTGATGAGAAATCAGCTGAGAGTCATATGGGTGCTCGCTTATAAGTTATAACTTGCTTTCCTCTTGCTGCTTTTAAATTTTTCTCTTTGTCTTCAACTTTTGCTGTTTTATTTATGATGTGTCTTGATGTGGGCCTGTTTGGGTTCATCTTGTTTGAGACTCTGCACTTCCTAGGCTTGTATGTCTATTTTCTTCACCAGGTTAGGGAAGATTTTAGTCGTTATGTCTTTACATAGATTTTCAATCCCTTACTTTCTCCCTTCTCCTTTTTGTACACCTATGACGCGGATGTTGCTATGATTGATGTTGTCCCAGAAGAATCTTTTTTTTTTTTAATATATTTTTATTTATTTATTTTTATTTTTGACAGAGAGAGAGATACAGAGACAGAGACAGAGAGAGAACTGAACTGGGGGAGCTCCCAGTTCAGCATATGGTTCCGCACGGGCCGGGGCCGGGATTCGACCCCTGGTCCCTGGCGCTGCAAAGTGAGCACTTAACCCACTGAGCCATCCCGGCTTCCCCCCAGAAGAATCTTAAGCTGTCATTTTTTTTTTTTGTATTCTTTTTTTCTTTTTGTTGTTTTAATTGGGTGCTTTCTGCTACCTTTCCTTCCAAGTCATAGATTTATGCTTCTACTTCATCTAGCCTGGAGATTCCTTCTATTTCACTCTTCATTTATTTCCTTTATTGCAAACTTTATCTCTGCCTGGTCTTTTTTAATGGTCTGTATGTTTTTTTTTGTTTGTTTGTTTGTTCTGTTTTGTTTTTATGCTTGCTATCTCTTTGTTGAAATTTTCACCAAGTTCCTTGGGCATCGTTATAACCATGTATTGAACTCTGATAGGCTGTTTTTCTACATTTTATATACTATAGTTTTCTGCTTTTCTTTCTTTTGAGCTCTTTTCTTGATTCCTCATTTTGGCAGCCTCTCTGTAGATATTCTGCTCCTTAAGGTGACACTCGCTGCTGCAATGCTAATACCTAGAGAAGGTAGAGGAGCAAAAGTCTGAAAGGGCAAGTGTTTGTGGGGTGGGGGGGTGGGGCAACCAGGTGCCTTTGTTTTCTACCTGAAGCTGAGAGCAGCACCTGGGCCATGCCACCTTATGGTTTTTCGGTATTGGGTTTGCCTTGAGATCTCTGCCCTGAGTTATGGGATCAGCTGCTTTGAATGCTGATCCCACAGACAGGACTTCTCATAGCCAGAGATGAACTCCTGCAGCCTTTTCTCTCATTCTCTTTCCTGGCCAGAGAGAGGTTGGGCTGTGGATTCCCACCACCCCAGTCACTCCCTCTCCTCTCAGAACCAGAGTGAGGTCGGTTTGCTGTGTCTCATGGCCCCAGCCTCCGGGCCTTTTATTTATTTTATTTTATTTTTTTCCTGTTTCTCAGACAGAGTGCAGTCTGGAGTGCTCACCTGCTGCATTCTTCCTCCCCCACCCCATAACAGCAAAGTCCAAGCAGGGATCCACGGGCAGCCTGTACCTTCACAACCCTCTCTCTTCCTCCTCAGTTTCCCCCTTTTTGGCCACCTGGTACTTTGATGTGATGAGCAGGCCTCTCAGCTGTGTTTGTGCATTGCATAAGAAATCATTCGTTGAATTATAATTGTTTTATTAGTTCCAGGGAACTAATTTTCTAGGAGCGCCTCTCACGCCACCGTTTATAGATCCCAGATATTATGTTTAATTAATACTAGGAATTCAAAATGAAACACAACAAACAAACAAAAAACAAAATCCAATTGCTGCATCAATGTCAGGGATATATATATATATATATATATATATATATATATTTTTTTTTTTTTTTTTTTTTTTTTTTTTTTTTTTTTTTTTACTTTTTTTTTTTTAATCTGTGCCAGAGACAATGTTATCTCCATCTATTCCCTAGAGGCAAAGAATTTCCAAAGGAGATTCTAAGCTATAAAATTTTAGCTATAGCCCTTACAATATATGTAAAAGTGTCCCTCTCATAAAGGGGCATTTCCAGAGGCCCCTCCCATCAGAAGCATGTTCTTCTCCAGGCCTCCTCCCACCTGAGCTTGCCTGGGCAATACTCAAGGTTTCTACCCCAAAAGTTTTCTCCCATCACTGGCCCTTGTGTTCACCCTGTTCTTTAAGCAAGTATCACCGTATGTGATAACACTGGTTTATATCTGTGGATCCCGTGAGTGCTCAGGTTGGTATAGATGAGGGCCTTGGAAAGTGGACCAGAACTCACTGGGGTTTCTATGACACCTTTTTGTTTCCCTTTTACATCATAGACTGCCCCGAATTTCACGTTCTAATTTCAGGTGTTAGTTGTCTCCAGAATTGAGAATCAAGAGAAATGTAGTATGAGTCACAAATGAGAACCACATATGGAATTTTTCTTTTCAGTTTTATTGAGGTATAATTGGAAACTAAAATTGTAAAACATTTAAAGGATACACTGTAGTGATTTGACATACATACACCTCCTGGAAGGAATCTCACATCCATCACCTCACACTTACTTTCTTTATTTTCTTTTTTGTGAGAATATTCAAGTTATACTCTTAACTATATAACAGTGTTATTAACTATAGTTCCCATGCTTTACCTTAGATTCTGAGACCTTGTTCATCCTATTAACTGAAAGTTTCTATCCTTTTACCAAACTAACCCTATTTACCTCATCCCTCAGCACTTGGCAGCTACTTTTCCAATCCTGTTTCTGTGAGTTTGACATTGTTATTTTATTTTATTTTTTTAGATTGCACATATAAGTGATATCATGAAGCATTTGTCTGACAATATGTATAATTTTGAACATATGCTTGTTGTGTTATGGCTTTACTTCAATACAGAATGAGTATGATGCAACCACTTTTTCTACAATAATATACAAATAACCTATTGATAGCAGGTGTAAGATAAAGTGTTTTATATTTGTAGGTTCAAAGCTTAAGATATACATATATCTTTTAAGAGTATACATTTTTTATTGAAACACTATTGTGTAAATGGCTAGAATAAATGAGACACTTCAAGTATGAAAGATATATGAGTTAAGGAGAGACAATTGAGATTGCAAAAGCAGACATGTATAATTTTCTGACATAAAAGATACTAGCTGAATAAAGCCAACCCTTTCCACTTTTGTGCTTATAAAGGAGGGTAGAAGCCAGAAATGGACATATGGTGTCCCCATGGAAGAAAGGAGACAGATGCAAAATAAATTATATTCTTGCCACAACAGGTGATCAAGAAATTTATAATTTTTGAATTAATAACTAAGACAACTCCAAGGCCAGAGAGAAAGTGGTCACAGTATTTTGAAGGCAATGGCAAAAGAAAAAAGAATAACAACACTTATGAGAAAAAGTCAGAGTTTAGCACCTGGAAAAAGCATCATTTTCTTAACACTGAAGGCTCAGCTGACTTTGTAGAAAAAGCCCCTTTGGATTGTAGAGTCTCATACCCCTTCCCCTATTTTTGGTAGTCAGAAGACCAGAGGCAACTCTTTTGGGGCTTGCAGACCAGTCAAGCTGCCATTTGACCACAGTAAGAGGGAACAAGGAGGGCTCGATGGGGCCATGGCAGGGAGAGACTGTCCCAGGCTTCAGGAAAGGTTGAAAAGAAGAACAAACCAGAGGGGCTGTAGAAAGGGGAAGAGAGAGCAACCAGGCCCCAGTAGGTATGGGATGAAACCAAAAAGTGGAACACTCTACTGTGGAGCTTCCTGCACATACACAACATGAAATAAAGCAAAAATAGATATTTAAATTAAACATAATGCATCGTGTTTATTTCAATCAATCAGCTGAAATGCATGCCATAACCATTTCAGGGAACATTCATCATTATAAAATTACCTACAGCCTCCTGAGAGGTTGTAAAGCCTGAGCGCTAAGGGCTTGACTCATCCAATCTTCAAACTAGCTTCATGAGTGAAGAGTTTTGTTCGTCCAATTCTCCAGATATAAAGTAAGCTTTTCTCTCAACAGAGAAGGCCATCAAGAATTACAAGGAAAAAATCCTGAATTGTCACTCTCTGGTGTTAGTAGGTAAGTGAATATTCATTCAAACTGTAGAAACCAGTGTGATGCAGACCCAGTCTACCTTCAGAACCTGTATATCTAGGGTATTGCCACTCATGGACCATTTATAGCCTGGCTGCTGCAAGGATGTGAGAGGTTACACCAGTTAAGAGCTTTGAGGGAGATGCCAAGATAGCTCAACATGTTGAGCGGTTGCCTTGTAACCACATCGGTTCAGGGATCAAATCCTGGTCCCAAACCATGCAAAACCACAAATTAAAATGTGGCACGCAACTGATAATTTTCAGAATGTCAGCAAAGGTTTTCACCTCCCCTGAGGGAGGTCCTTAGTTTGGTTCCACCTCACAATACCCCTCATTCACCTGTGTGGAATAAAACTATATCCAAAAACTAATGATGTACAACTATGTAGATTGCTCTGAGCTCCCTGCTCACCCCCCTCCTTCTCTCAAACAATAAAATAAATCATTTTCTAAAAAGAACTTTTAGTAAAACAATCATTAATTTAAGTAGAGGTAGAGAAAAGTGATGCTTAAGCTTACTTGCCCTTGTCCCTACCTGAATTTCTGGCTATACCTAGAGAATAGTGATGAGTAAGGACTTTCTACCTTGTAGAGAAGTAATTCTTCCCTCTTGTAATCAGTAGGATCACTGGAGGTACTGTAAAAACCCAGATTCTAAGGCCCTTGTGCAGAATCTCAGAACTGACTTAAGAGGCCTAAGATAGGAATGTGTATTCTGAATAGCACCGTGGGTGATTCTGACTCTTAGCCACATTGGTGAACCAAATCACAGTCCTAGGAACAAGCTTAAAATAATGTTAAATTTACTGAAATGAAACAATAACATCAAAAATGTTCTGTTCAACTTAGCACGACTAACAGTGTCAAAGTGGAAGGTAGGAGCTGACGTCTCTCAGCTGCTTACTTGTTCCAGGCACTGAGCTAAGCACTTTAAGTAGATAATGAAACTGGGCTTAGAGAAGGCAAGTAATTTGTCCAGGGTTAACCATTCATTGCATCAAAAATATTCAAGGAGATATAAATAAAACCTGAAAGGGACTAGTAAACTATTGATGAAATTTAGATTTGCTCTTCACTGATTTCTGAGTTTTTGCGGCATACACCTGAGCTCCAGTTATTGAATTCAAAATTAGTTTGGATTTGTTAATTGGTAACATGGGTACAGACTGACTCATTCTTTGGAATAGGCTTGGCCACTTGACACTGTTCAGAAGCTGGGAAGATGTGGTGTTAGAAAGGCATTTATTTGAAAACCTGGTCTACAGACAAGTAAATTTCATCTGAGTACAACCTCATCTCAAGTTAAAACAAAAGAAAAAAAACATTGACTTTGTGTGTAAGACTTGTTTGAGAACCACACTCTGGAAATAGTGTTTTGACAAGTTTTTAAAAAGGTAGCAGAATCGATCTTTAGTTGACCAAAACGTACATGTTTTTCCTGTTAGACTTAAGTAGGTTCTAAAGGCTTGAAAACAAATATTTTCTAGTTGAGAATGATCTTTGGGAGATTTATCTTGGCAATGGGAAAATTTCCTAATGTAACACTAAATCTGTAAAGCTGCAAATCAAACATGCCTTAATATCACCAAGTCTTTGTAAAACTGCTTACTGAGGGCCCTGTTCCCAAGCACTAACAGGAGAACAGTGGCTCCCTAATGCCTGTGTGGCAGTTCCTTAGACCTTCTAGTATCCTCTCATCCCCCAGATACTAAGCCACAAGGGCTATGAAAGTCATCCTCCAGGTACAACTTGGACACAGTCATTGAATACTTGTAATTGTTCACGTCAGAGAGCAGATAGAGGCTAAAGTTTATAGGAAGCTTTCTCAGAATAGACAAATCCGTTAGAAAGGTAAAACTAGTGCAATAAAAAGTAAAATAATAAATAACAGTACTTTGGTTAAGGTAAGGTGGAGCAGAAGGCTTTCTGGGCCTCTAGCAGTCTGCCAGTGTTGACTATCTCATGGAGCCTAAGGGTTTTTCAAAAGAGATTAAGCCCCAGGATGAATCCACTGCTACGGTATTTATTCCTACCCAAATACATTAAATACACTTTTTATTTTATTTACAAGTTATCAACAGAAATATCAGAGACATTTGACATTAGAGATGGTATCATCTTTGCACAAAGTTGGCACAGAAACATGATTTTTTTTGACATAGAGAGAAAGAGAGAGAGAGAGAGAGAGAGAGGAGGGGGTAATGTCCAGAATAGTCTCTGTAGTTGTACCTTACTAGTTTTTGACATAGTTTCACTCCACAGGTGGGTGCAGGGCCAAAAAGGGTGGGAACTGGGCCAGGAGCCTCCTGCATGGCAGACATGCCCCCACAAGCTATGGGCCTCACACATGGGAAGCAGGCCTGGAGAGAATAGAACTGAGGGCACACCCTAGTTCAGCATATGGGTCCTCATGGGCCAGGGCCGGGACATGATCCCCGGATGCTGGGGCTTCAAAATGGGTGCTCAACCCCATGAGCCACACTGGCTTTCCCAGAAATATGACCTTATAATCAACTAAATGTATCTCTCTCTTTCTTTCTTTCTTTCTTTCTTTCTTTCTTTCTTTCTTTCTTTGTTTCTTTCTTTGTTTCTTTCTTTCTTTGTTTCTTTCTTTCTTTGTTTCTTTCTCTCTCTCTCTCCCTCCCTCTCTTTCTCTCTCTCTCTTTCTTTCTTTAATTGTAGATTGTCCTTAAAATGTGTAATTTCATGGGAACTTGCTTCTCTAATCATCAGTCATTTGATCTGTGAAAACTGAGAAAATAATACACAGAATCAGGAATTCTGATACAGCAATTTCTGTGATGTGGCTACACATAGCTGGCAATTAGTAGATGCTCAGTTAATGACAGTTGCCTTCCTTGGCTTCCTGAAATGCTTCATGTTCCATTTTAATAATGCTGTTGCCTACCACCACTGCTAGATACCACATTTCAGATATCCAGAAAAACAAACAATATATGTTTCTGAGGCTTTAGGTTTATGGAAATAGTAATAGAATAAAATGCGGTGACAAAGTTGAACTGGGCCTAAGCAAAAATATTCTACTGCAAAAGGTTTCATTCCACTTTTTCTTCTCTCAATTTACTCAGAAAATTTGCTTTTGGTTAAAATATAACTCTTGGGACTTTTCTTTAACATTTAATCTTCAGTTGATATTCAGCCATTTTACAGTTATCTATGGAATAAATATACATATTTTCCAGTGTTTTTAAATAAGTGTGAAATTTTTGCTACTCACAATAACGTTTAACATGTTATTCAACTTTGCTTTTAGAGATTTTTTGTTTGATTGTTTTTGACAGAGAGAGAGAGAGAGAGAGAGAGATACAGAGACAGAGAGAAAGGGGAAGGCCCAGAACAGTCTCCATAGTTGCACATCATTGGTTTTTCCACAAAGTTTCATTCCACAGGTGGGTACGGGGCTGCACAGGACAGGAACGGGGCCAGGGTCTCATCCCGGTGAGAAACAAACTGGGGGTACTCCCCAGTTCAGCATATGGGTCCGCATGGGCTGGGGCCAGGATTCGATCGTTGGTCCCCAAGGCTAAAAAGCGAGTGCTTAACCCACTGAGCCATCCCGGCTTCCCCAACTTTGCTTTCAAAATTTATATTCTTCTGAAAAAGAAAAGAAAAAAATTACCTTAAGACTGAGATAGACAGGTAAAAATTCCACTCTAGGAAAATAATATTAGATGTGACATAAATTAGATGCTTGCCAGTAAGTCAACCACACTTGTCAAATAAGGCATTAAAATATGAAATAGAATATTAACAAAAGTCTATTTTGCTAGTGATTAAGTTTAAAATTTAACCATGCTGTTACCAAGAAGAAGGGGAGTCTGAAGGCAGATCTGTTTTAGTTAGAGAAACAAATATTCATCCTATAAAGAGATTTAACCTCTGAATTTTCACTGTACATTTCCACACAAGTAGCCTTTGGAAATAAAGAAAAAAAATGTAGTTCATTTTTCTACTTAAAAAAATAAATAATTAGTTTATAATATTCTTATATAGTACTCTTATTTAACAACCTTCAAAAAGAAAACAATCCCAATACAGTGTGATCAGAGCTCTGAAACAATACCAATGTTTATAGAATTAGGTGGGAGGGTCACCTGGCCTGGAACAAAGTGAGGACTTGAGCATTCCAGGTCATTTTTAACATGTGTTTTTGTGGATCCTCAATTTAGGTTTAATTGGGCATACAAATCAGTATTTCTCAAGCTTCAATATGCACATGAATAACCTGGGAATCTTAAGGGATATATTCAGATTCTATGTCTGGCCAGGATCTAAGAATTTGTGTTTCTAACCAGTTATCAGGTGAAATCTCTGCTTCTGGTTCCTGGATCACACTTTGATTAGCAAGGGTATAAACTGCATACCAGCTTCTGCTTGGAATTTGTCCCTCAAACTCCAAAACAGCATATAAAACTTTCTCAAATACAGTAAATCCTGTGTCTGTAAGTAAGTCTTAGTAAAACTGACATTGGGGGATGTGAGGATAGCTCATAGGTTGAGTGCCTGCCTTGCATTTGTGGTCTGGGGTTCAATTCCTGACCCTGGCCTGTGCCACCTCATATGCTAAACTACATAGTAACCAGCAACCACCAGAATGCATCCCTGGTGAAGGTCCTTGCCTCCTGTGTGGGAGACTTCCAGTTCTGTTCCTGCCCCACATGGCTCCGTATCCACATTTGTGGAATGAAACTATGTCACAAATAATCATGTGTAACTATACAGACTGATCTGGACCCTCCACTTTTCTCTCTTTCTCTCTCTCTCTCTCTCTCTTTCTCTTTCTCTGTCTTCCTCCTTCTCTCTTCCTCCTTCTCTCCCTCTCCCTCTCTCTCTCCCTCTCTCTCTCAAACAACCAAAAAATACTGAAATGGGAGAAAATGTGCTATTCATTTTTTTTCTTTATATCTACAAATACATAACTTTCAAATATAAGACTAAAGTTGGCCCAGAGAATTATATTCTCTTTATCAGGGTTTCTTAATCTTTTGGGTTTTTACTCCAAAACAGATATAGGTAAAAACTAAAGTAAGTGACAACTTTAATAAAATATTGGGATTTAATCATATAAAACCTTCATACCTCCTTGAAGAAGGAAATATAAATAGATACAACACTGTTTAAAAGCAATCTGCTAATATGTCTTATAAGCCATATAAAAAAATTTCCTCTTTAACCATAGTAATGTATACTAAAAATATTCCAAAATATAGGGAAAGCTTTCTACACAAAAACATTCATCACAGTGTGATTACTTACAGAAGAAATTTGAAACATGCTAAGCTCTAACAATGGTAATGGCTAAGTAGATCACACAACCCCTTAGAGGAATATTATTTGGTCGCTGATGATGGTTTTAAGCAGTTCTTATAACATGTAAGGTATTCACACTATCACTAAGAAAAATGCAGTATTATATAGGCCATTTTTGCAATTATGAGGAAAGGAATAATGCACATGTATACAGATATGTTATATACGAAATGTGGTGCAGCTATATCGCACAACTCTGGAGAGTGTCAATCACACAGAAGTTGATATGGATGGTGATTCTTGGAGTGGCCTAATGTGTAACTACATAGTTCAGTATGGCATCCTTATTTATAACTTATAGAAAGAAAAAGTGCAAAATGAGCACACCAGCTGTCAGCAAGTGTTTGTTTTTGAAAGGTAATCATGTTTAATTTTTCTGATTTATATAAAATTTTCTATAATAAGCATGCTTTCTTTTAAAAGTAATAAAAACAAATTATATTAAAAATAAAATAAATAAACAGGCCTGGCAGTTTGTTCTCTCATCTTTTCTTTGTTGGGTTTTCCTCCCAAAGAATATTAAAATGCATTCTATATATCTTAAAATGATTGCTGATGTTCATTTTAAGTAAATTAGAGGAGGTTTTATTCTTTATGTTTCTTTTTCCTTAAAACATATGGCATAGGACTAGATTTCCGTCTGGATCATGCTTAAAAATAATAAAGAATCTTTACTGTGTACTATCCATGTGCCAACCATACAATTAAGTGATAACATAGCTCTCAGCTTTGTCGCACAAGAACAAAATGAGATTTTTTTAGCCAGAACGAAACAATGGCAATAAAACAATTGTTTAAAAGGGACTGTAGTTGAAGAAAGCCTGATGCTGATCTTTTTTTTTTTAATATTATTATATTTTATTGTTAAATTTAATGGGGTGACATTTGTTGGTAACAATCAGACAGTTTCCCAATGTACAACTCCACATCACATCACCCATGCATCGCATTATGTGCCCAGCTCCCAGAATCAGATCCCCCTCCAACACCATATATCTGGTGCCCACTCCCCCCTCCACACACAACTCTCCCTC
>PVKE010010543.1:22201-42330 GCA_004027555.1 Craseonycteris thonglongyai | reverse complement strand
AGTGCATAGTTATTTCTATTTTACTTTTTGACAGATAGAGAGAGAGACAGAGACAGAGACAGTTAGAGAACCAAACTGTGGGAACTCCCCAGTTCAGCACGTGGGTCCTGCCTGGGCCGGAGCCGGGATTCGATCCTCGGTCCTCATGGCCTCAAAGCGAGCGCTCAACCCGCTGAGCCGTCCCGGCTTTCCCCTCCACCGTCCTTTTGTATGTGTTCCAGGCTAGGACTTCTAGTCCTTTGCAACACGAAGCTCAGAAAAGTATTATGAAAAAGCAAAAGCAATCAGAAACATAATGTTGGGTTTGGGGTGAGTCACAAATTCCACCACATAGGGATGAAACTAAGGATTTTTTCCTGAGCCTCTGCAAATGATTCCAGTAGTTCAGAGACCCTTTTGAACAAGAGGTGACATGGATTGAGTTTCAAAGCAAAGAATGTCGAAAGAAGTCTTCCAGATGAGAATGGTGTCCAGATGTGCATTGATTGCTCTTCCAGATGTGTGGAAGCGTGGGGGAGGGGGGGGACAGGGGGAGGGAGCTGCCTCACATGTCTGCAAATGAAATGGAAAAACAGCTCTCAGCCACAGGGGAAAGTAGGACAAGGGGAAGAGAGATGAAATAAAAGAAACGGAATCCAAGTTAGAGTCTTCAGCTTCGGGCCAGGCTAACTGGGTGGAATCATTCCCATGTGGGCTGACATTTTAAATATGCTGTCCCCGTGGAGGCCACAGCTCAACCTGTGCCGCCGGCGGGAAAACTCAGAAGGCATCGTGCCTGCAGGAACGCACTTTCCCCCTAGTTCTGAGTGGATCTGATTCTGCTCCTTAGAGGAGCCTCCCAGTGAAGAACTGTCCAGGCTGCTGAGCAGGCGGGACAGGTTTCGAGTCTCACTCAGGGAGAAGAGAACTGAGGCCAGAAATGCGGAAAGAGAAGGAGCCAGGAACTACACAGTCCTCTCTTTCTTCAGCTTCTGAATCAGCACCTCATTCTTTCCAGGATCACTTGGTCCATTCCTTTACAATGGCTAGGAAGTCCCATGTTTCTCAGATGAGTAAAGCTGAAACCACCGAAAACTTCGGCCTGATGGCCAAGTGATTGTAGTTTGTCACATCTCTGAAAATCTGTTGTGGAAGTCCTGGCTGCCTGGAATAAAGCCCTTTTATTTTCCTCTCCTGGCACCTTGACCTTCTCCAGGAAGATCTACCAAATTACTGGTCCAGGTGTACACCTCCTAACCTCCCCAATTTCCCGTATCTGCCTCTTTTTCCACGTGAAAACTGTCCTTGGCCCCCAATTTCTATGTCACTCTGGACATGGTATTTTTATTCCTCCTTACTTCTATATTTTTCAGAAATACAAATACTCTGCACTGGTCCCACTGATGGGGCAGTGGGGTCCACATTTGTATTTCTCCCTAAGGGTTCTCAGAATCTAAAAATGATATTCCAACAAAACAAGTAAATTTAAATTGCTAAATACTTATAGTATTAAAACACACGCACGTGTAACAATGCCTACATACTGATCACACACACACATCCCCCACACGCTGGCATAATCTCTGGCCAATATGCTAATAATGCAATGAATAATTACTAAGTTGAAAAAGTTAATTAGCCACCTTCTGCTTAACTATGTGGGACCTAATCTTCCCCTGTGATCTGCAGCCTAACACATTTCTTAAAGCCCACACTAGTCAGAAGCATATCCAGTTAGAAATACTGACATCATTGCATGGGGAAGCCAGGATCCGGGCACCCTCAGTACATAGATACTCTATGTCATTACTCTGAGAATCAAGTATCAGGAAATACAGTAGTATCATGTTGATGATGATGATGATGATGGCCACTATCATCACTATCAACTGACTGTGAGTCCTTTATTTCCTTTTGCTTTAACCTAATTGGAGTTGAATTTTCAAGTTACTGTTTTAAGTTTGATCCTAAGCAAATTTTGATGTTCCAGTTAGTACGTGATTCATTTTTGTAAAATTGTTTCTGTCCTGGCTCACTGGAATGTACATCTTTAAATGCTTACACTTAAACCCACTTAAAATTGGTTTAGAGCTGCAGAAAATAAGTAAGTTAAGTCTAGGTCAGTATTTGGTTTGGAAAATGTATATACTTCATTCTGGCTTTTAACCACAAACTTGGCGTGTATCATTACTCTGAATGAGATAGATTTCTGTTTGGCAATTGTGGTGGCAAAGGTCTATGATTTTGTTCTTGTAAGTTGGTTGCATTCATTATTTTGAAAAGATTCGAGAAAGCCTGATGTTCCCATGAGCCTACTTGCCCCCAAATGCTACACTGTAGGACTTGAATCACTACATTCTGCACAAGCATCAGGACCATAGAGCTGCTTCTCCGCCTTCTACTTCTAGGCCTTTCCCACATATTTTAGCAGAGTCACACACACGTCTGCTCCAGGGGAGATGTTGTTTTGGTTCACCTGCTTCCTTGGTTCCAGCAAGCCTGTCCGGAGAGGAGGGAAATAGCTTTTCTTTTACCACAACTCAGGCCCTTGCTGGACAGAGGATCCCAGCCCTGTGTCCTCCAGCTCATTACACAGCGGCAGTGAGCAACGCTCAAAACCCAGCCCTTGTCGTTGGATTCCAAAGGGTGTGATTTCATTTGGAATGTTCCTTTCTGTCGACTTGTCCTCCACCTGTTTTTTTGGTTTTGTTTTTTTTTTTACCTCTGATATGCTTAGCTCTACCGTCTTGCATGCACATGTTAATTCTAATCCTTTGGTGATTTAATATAGAGACAATGCCTCCGGAATGAAATGTTCTTTATGAGTTGTTTTTTCCTTCTGCATTTGCTGTGGCACCTATTCCTCTAACATTAATCTATTAGGTTAAGTTGACCATTATTGGATGCCTATGTGCCAAGCAATTTACTGATATTTATCACATTTATTGTTACTAACAACCCAATTGGCTAGATGGTATTATCCCCCTTGTACAGATGAGAAAACTGATGATCATAGAGGCTGAATGCTTTCCCTAAGGCCCTGCAGTTAGAAATCAGATTAAACCTGGTCTCTCTGGGGGAAGCTGGGATGGCTCGGCAGGTGAAGCAGTTGTTTTGCAGCCGCAGGGTCCAGGGACCTGGTCCCAGCCCCATCTTGCATGGATGCATATGCTGAACTGGGGCACATTTCCCTTGTGGGAGGCCCCCGGCCGGGTTCTCTACTTCCTCTGTCCCAAGCCCACCTGTGTGGAATAAAACTATGTCGAAAAATTGATGATGTACGGCTGTGGAGATTGCTCTGGGCCCTCCTCCTTCTCTCTGTCTCTCTCTCTAACAAAAAACAAACAAACAAACAAACAAACAAACACAAAAAAGCAAGCAAGCAAGCAAACAAACAAATCCTGAAGCCTCTTCTCCAAAGACCTTAGTTCTGATTCAGGTTACCCCAGGAGGCCCTCTGTGATTTCAAGTAACACCCAAATGTAGGATGACCAGACATAACCATTGTAAATGGGACAGAAAACAGCTATACTGTTCCATTTCAAACAGCACATATGGTCAGTCTACTTACTGACACCTTGAATTTAGCCCAGTTGGGACTAGGCTGACTATGTACCGTTTGAAATGGGACAGTACTGTTGTTTTCTGTTCCATTTAAAACAGTATGTCTGGTCAGCTTACTCAAATGCCCAAGCCAATCTAATGGAATTCATTTTATTAATAAAAGTCACAATGCCTATGTGTCTCATAGGTAAGGAAATGTGAGGGACAAGGAGAAGAAAAGCATGTTATACAGTGTGAAAGGTTGGAAATCACCCCTTGTACACTGAAAGGAAGATTTCGGGTTAAAAATGAAATGTTTCCCTCAGAATGACTTTTGCCGCAGGTGTGTGAACCTGCCACCACCCTTCCAATTGGGTGGATTGAGTTAACTCTGTAGCTGAACCTGATCGAGGAGATTCCTTCCAGGTTCATGACCCTGCTCTTGGAGAGGCTGGTAGGCCTCGAGTGATGGAACAGAGCTGGAGTCACCAGAGTGAGATATAACAGGATCCAGGACTTGATGTTCATTTTATCCAACCATTGAAAGTGCAGATATTCATTCTGGAACTTGTAACAAAATAGTATTTCTATTTTAAAAATCTATAAACCCATTCTCCTCAAGGTTATTTTCTTGTGCATACCCCTGACAGCTTCAAGAACAACCACTCTTGTCCACCAGAGGATAAGCCTATGTAAGTGCAGAGTAGAAGCGTGGTCAAGGGTAGATTTGTACCCTCATCCCACCTCCTTCCATAGAGCACTTGAGGCACACAAACATGAGTGTGAGGCACTAGCAGGGCCAGTTTTTTCCTCCAGTGGTGACAATCGATACCTTTGCTGTGTTCTTGGAGTTTAGTAGACTACTCTGAGGCGATCAAACCAGACTTCTGACAGAAGCCTTAAAGCTGAAAGTCACAGTAACGCTGCAGACTTGTCACAAGAAATGGTGTTTCTGGAGGTTGCACAGGAAACTCTTCTTATGGCATCAAGAAGACTGTTGAATCTAAAACACTGTAGAGCAGGGGAAGCAGAGATGGCTTAGTGGGTTAATGCTCACCTTGCAGCCCCAGGGACCAAGGATCGAATCCCGGCTCTAGCCTGTGTGGACCCATATGCTGAACTGAGGTGTGCTTCCTATGCAGGAGGCCCCCCGTTTGGTTCTTGACACCCCCATTCACCCCCTGGCCTGAGAGGGTGTGCCTCCCATGTGGGAGGCCCCCAGCCCATTTTCCACCCTGTGTGGAACAAAACCATGTTGAAAACTGATGATGTACAACTATGGAGACTGCTCTGGCCACCTGCCCCTTCTCTCTCTCTCTTTGTCTCTGTCAAAAACAATAAAATAGATCTTAAAAAGGCTGTAGAGAAAAGGATTTAATTTCTGAGCCCTCAACATAAACTTTTAGAAAAATACCTTCTCATTCTTTATTGACTGTGAATAAAGGCGAGAAGGCCATACCTTTCCCAGGATCTCCCTCTTGGACAATTTTGCCAATGATGATGGGGCTGGTATTATGAGGGGGGAGACCAAAGCCTCTTGTTCCTTAGGTTATATGTGATGTTTGCTCAGGAACATTTATCATTACATATAAACTGCCTGGCTGGTTGACTCTATAGAGACTATCAAATTTACAAAAATAAAATGATACCTCTGTGGAGAGTCTTTCATCACAATATTTGTTAGTCTAGCGATCTCACCCCTAATTTGCAGAGATAAGAATGAAGACCAAGAGCAGTGAGGAGTTCAAGAGCAGGCCATCGGCAGAGCGTGCTGAGCTCAGCCTTCTTCAGCCTGGCCTGTGGCACGAAGCCGTGGGCTCTGCACACTCCTAGCCCCTGACACGCACCGTCTCTGCAATGGGCACACATACTTAGTGGGATGGAGAAAGTCTAGCTGCTATCGGATTAGATGCAAACTCAAGGCCGCCTAGGTTCCTTAATTATTAACTGTCATCCAACAACAATATTGAGCATGTGACATTTCAACATTTAACTTGAGCAGAAGACAGGGCAGGCGCGATCTTGTACTTTTTTGCAGGGGGTGGGGGGTGGGGGGAGCATTTAATAAATAAACATGAAAGCACTAGAGAATGAGATGGAGTATGTTATCAAAATGGCAAAGAAGAGGGTATGAAAGGGGCGTTAAAGGGAATGGGTGTCTGGCTATTGGCAGTGTAACCTGACCAAGGATGGAAGGAAGGATGGACAAAGACTGGTTCACAGTGTGAGAGGCCGGATGGAAATGTTATTGTTAAGGCAAAGGGGTGGAAATCTTTAAGGTGAATGGAGGGCTGGGTAAGGTATGAAGATGACTAGGGCCATAGGGCATGTCATGCTGAAGCAGGTGATAATGGTGTTAAAGGAAGGGGTGGGAGTGGACCAGTTAGGAGCATCTACAGGTCCTGAATCAGAGATGAAATTGTCTTTGAAGCTTGTTATTCTGAGCAGCTACATGTGGTATCACTTAACATAAAAAACAATTGAAACCAAAGAAATCTTTAAGAAGACAGCTTTACTAGTCTAGCATTGAGAAGCTTAAAAGATTAACTGGTGTTGATTCATTTGGAATGCAGGAAAAGACCTCAAAACAGGAAGTAAGGCCGAGGAACAATTAGCAAGTCTGGGGGCAGGGGTTGTTATGGGATTGGAGGAGAGATATTGAGTGTATTTTTGTCGAATCTTGGAATTTTTGAGCTGGAAGAACCCTTACTTCAATATCCAATATTCTTATTTTACAAATGAGGAAAGCAAGGCTCAGTGAATTTAGAGATCAGCATGGGCCAGTGAAACTCAGATAGGTCTGCATTTGTTTTCTGTTTTGAAAATAACAAGTATATTTTAGGGTTCAGACACAGAAACTTCTGTAATATAATTGGGAGATTAGAGGAAATAGAATGTTGGGTTTAGGTTCATGACTTCTGCATGCTGATTCCAGAAAGGTGAACCCTAATAAGCCCCGATTCTCCAAGACCTTTGGTGGACGGATCCCCAGTTGCCTTGGTGCTAATATGGATGGAGAGAATCATGGCATCAGAAAACCTTTGGAAAACCTGGCAGAGGATTGGCAGGATCCTGGAGCTACACCCTGCTCTTGGGGGCTCCAAGATCTGGGAATGATTCCAGTGACTGGATCTTGTCCAGGGTGCCCCATTTTGGTCTGGGTCACCTGGCTCCCACCCAAACTCATGTCAGCTTCACGCGCTGTGTGATTCTCCATGCTGCTTCAGCCAACACCAACTCTGCACACCACATTCTACCAAAGAAAAAAAATTTTTAAAGAACTTTCCCATGACTAAGAATGCATTTCACGTATTATAGCTTCATTAAAAATGCATTGTGAAGAGTTGTGTTCCACAAATCTGCCAAATACTATAAATATGTAGAAGTTGCAGTGGCCTCCAACACGCATGGAAAGGCCAGTTTTTGGGTGGATGACAGACAGGCAGAATTTTAACTACATCCTGTTCCAATAAAGCTTCCCCCTCCTTCTACTTTCTCCTGTTCATCAACCTCCCCTGCCCTAATCCAACAGAAAAAAATAATTGATATGAGTGTGGACAGAGCTAAAGATGTCTTCGTTCTCTTCCTTAAAGTGTTGCAAAACCTTAAAACTGGTAAGGGACTAGCCACCCCCCTCCCACAACTCACCTCTGCCCCCACCCCCTCCCCCAGCTCCTCTCCCGCAAACAGGAAACTGCCGGGGCTGTGGGACTCCTGAGCCAGGAAATCGGTCTTCGCTGCTGCAACTACCTTCCCCCCAGGTTCTTCCTGGCCATCCAACACAGTTAAAAATAGTAACCAACAAAACTAGAAGAAAAGCTGATTTCACTGTCGACCCACTGCAACTTGTAGCCTGATTTGGGTGGTGGCAGATGGAACTAATCCTCTGACGCGGCACCTTGAAGAATTCTCTCAGGGTCATGGCAGGTCCTTCCTATGAGATTTCATACCTGGGCCTCCCCGAGGAGCCAGCCCAACTCTCAGGAGGGCCATGACTCAGGCAGAACTGGCTCACCACGCACGGGCTTGTACACACACGTGTGCACACATGTGCACGCACAGACACTCCGTGAGTGAGATGACTGTGGAAACCCGAGGTCTCCCCTGGGGGCCGCCGGTGTGCACAGTGCAGGCCGCACACGCCCACCCTGGCTCACGAAGGCAGCAGCGACACCTGTGTGACGTCTGAGCCATTCAGTCTTGCTGGTCTGGGCTGCGTGAGTGTGACGTGGGCCTGGCAGGCGCCGGAAGTAGCACAGCATGCTGAATTCCACGTCAGCATTGGGGAGCTGTGAGGACCACTGGTACTGTAGGGACCCCCTGGGCTTCCCAGGTGAGGAGAAGAGACCAATGATTTGAGAAGGTACAAAGGGTCACTAGCAGTGAAGTGTGAGGAAGAAAGGAGAAATCACTTTTTTTTTTAAATTTAAGTATTTATTTGATTGTTTGAGAGACGGTAAGAGAGAAAGGAAAGTGGGGAGGACCCAGAGCCGTCTCCATAGTTGCACATCATTAGTTGTGACATAGTTTCATTCCACACAGGTGGATGTGAGGCTGCAAGGGACAGTGATCAAACTGGGGGCCTCTCCCATGGGAGGCAAGAACCTTCGCAGCCGAGCCATCCTAGTGACTACCAGGATGCTGCAGTTCAGCATATGGGTTTTGTACTGGCCAGCCGAGATTCGATCCCCAGACCCAGGGTTGCAAGGCAAGCGCCCAACCTGTTGAGCCATCCCAGCATCCCCGAGAAATCGCTTTTTACCATGGAGCAAGCAGCACATCTCCACCTACTGCCATGAAGATGAAAATCCTCGGAACAGTGGTAAATTCACAGTAATGAAAATATCCACCTAACCTCAGTCTAGGGGTTATGGTCCTAAACTTTGCTTAATTTGCTACTCAACTAATCAGGCAGTAGGTTTCAAACTAACTTCTATCTACATGCCTGGCACCTCCCAAGGTGTTGTGGGGATAGAGAAGATCTATAAGATCTGTTTGCAATCTTTGAGGACTTTATTGTTCTTTAGAAGAATAGCTATTTAGCTGAAGTAAATGGGAAATAAAACTTGCCAAACATTCATGCAATAAGTATTGAGCATCTGCCAGGCCCTGCACTGAGGAAAACAGCTGTGAAAAAAATCATAAATAAAATTTTGCCCTCAGGGAGCTTATACTCTAAAGAAGGAGGCAGGGAATCCCTAGGAGAAATAAATAGGATATATATGCTGTCTAGTGTATGAGCTTAGGAGAAAAATAAAGCAGCAAAGGGTGAGAGAAAGTGTTGAAGAGGGTTACAATTTTAAAATAGGTGACCAGAAAAGTTCTTACTGAGGAGATGACATCTGAATAAAAATGTGAAAGACAAAAGGACTGATTGCATAAGGACTTTATTAGAAGGGTAGATCGGGGAGTAGCCAGAAGAAATTCCTGCCGGGGTGGGGGTGAGGTTAAATCTAAACATCTGAAATTCAAGAAAGCTTTATTGAGTCCCAAGAAGGAATGAGAGGGACAAAATGGATATCATTATACTGAAGTTCTATACGCCACCATAAAGACGTTCTCTGTGCCTCATGTTATACACTTTAAAGAAAAACAATCAGATTGCCCAATGATACCTCTTGGGTAGATACAGCAGCATCCAGAAACTTACCAGGGATGTCTGGGGGTGCCCATCATGGCATCTGGGTCTGGACAGTAGCACAGGTGTGGGGGCATCCCTTCCTCTAGCCGAGTTTGCTGGGCAATGTCATAGGCAAAAGAGCAGGGCTCTGCCTTCAGCCACAGGGTCAAGGGTTCAAGTGCCGTTTGGCCATTTACTAACCTTGTGACTGGGCAGGCTACTTAATTCTCTGAGCCCCCGTTTTCCCATCTTTAGATTGGAAATACCACCTTTAAGAAAACAGTGTTGTAAGGCACACATAAAGCACTCAGAAAGGTATACCTATTATTACCATTATCATGATATCACATAATTATGTGAAATAAAATGATGGACACTCTATGGTTGTTGTGGAATCTTGTCATAAGCCTGATGGGTACTAATAGCTGTCAAACTCATATTTCACTGTAGAGCTTTCAGCCTGGGGTAAATGACTGAACGGGGGACAAAGAGAGGTTAAGTGATGTACCCTTGTGACCAGACATTGGGTATGTAGTTGGACTGCACACTCTGACCCGGGGCCAATGAAGCAGAGAGCACTTCTAGGGCCTTGGGGGGAAAGGGGAGTTGAGAAGAAGCAGGGAGAAGGTAGATGGGGCTGAATGAGGAGTAGGTCTAAGGTAGGACATCAGTCAATTCACTCACGTGAGTGCTCAAAAGCCATATGATAAAATCCTGATGAACCCAACTATGACACTATAAGTTTCAGGCATTTAAAATTGGCCTGCATAAGGCCTGATGGAATGCATAGTAAGTGAGTCAAGAAGACCACAAGGGCATTGGAAGGTTGGGAAATAACGTGTGGAATGGAGAGAGCTAAGTGTTTCAGAACAAACGAAAGGCCGATGGAGTAGGATAGAGGCTAACAGTCTAGTGGTAGGCAGAGCAGAACCTACAGCTGCCTGCTTGAGTGTTTCAGCCCCTTTGTCAACAATGGTTGTGGTCACCACTGAGTCCAGGTCTTCCTTCCAGCCTAGGGAACAAGCATTTCTGCAGCTTTGTACACTGTCGTTCCCACACATGATTTAGATTCTATGTCACGGTGGTGATTCAGGCCTTTATTTGCTTCCCATAGGTCTAACAGGCAGTTACTAGGACTTCTTAACCCTTAATTTATTTTTAACATTTATTGGACACTTAATACATGCCAGGCACTGTGTTTTACCTGCATCTTCTTGTCTTATTCTCATAAAAGATTTATGAAGCATGTACTCATATTATATTTGTTTTGCAGAGAAGGAAACCGAGACTTAGAGGGGTTACAGAATATGACTAGTCCTCACAGTTAGTCAGTAGTAGGGTCAGAATTCAAACTCAGCCTCTGTCTAACGCCAGTGTCTGTGTGCTTGAACACAATGCTATATGATCTCATCTTCCACCACTGCTTCATTTTTGACTTCTTTGTATCTGTAAAGTTGAATTCTTAAAGATAGAAAATGGGTGATTTTTTTTTTTTTTTTGAGAGGGCAGGGAGGTTAACCTATTTATAGTACAGTTTCACAATCATCCACTCACTTCTACAGACATTTTGTTCAATAAAAATAATAGAGCACCAACTACTCTTAGGCATGGTTGGTAATCAGTGAGGACTCAAACTCAGAAGACCACCCTTGCCTTTCGTGATTTTGCCATCTGATGGAAAGGGGGCAACACACAAGTAAATGAATATTTGTTTCCTTATGATAAGTGCTAAAGACAGGTGTGTTCAGAGGCCAAGGGAGCTCCTAGGAATGAAACTAAATCCACCCTGGGTAGTGCGTGTTTTCCTGGGGCAGTGGGTGCTTCAGTTGAGTCTTGGAGACCAGGTTGGAAGGAAAGGTTGTTTTGATCAAAGCAGGACATTCACTGAAGGCTTGGAGATGGGCTAGAACCACGAGGCTGAGATATGAAGCATGAGGCGTGAGGTGATCGCTCAGTGAGAGGTGGGACTGGTGAGATAGGGCTGATCAGACCACATAGGAGTCTGTATCCTAACAACAATGGCTGCCCTTGGAGCACTTTCCATAGCAGAGGGACATGGTAGTTGTGGAAAGCTGCTCTGTGAAGAGCAGACAAGAATCAGAAGGTGTGCCTGGAGTGGGGCAACAAGATCAGAAGTGACTACAGAGGTCAGGCTCGGGAGCAGGGCTGAGGAGGCTTTTCATTTGGGTAGAAGGCTTTAAACACTCAATGCCCCTCCATTCCGAAGCAGAAAATACACATTACAGTGGTACCTTGGTACTCGTTGTTAACTGGTTCCGGGAGGCAGGACCAGCACCCAAAACGATAAGTATCAAACAAATTTTTCCCACACGGGAAGGGACAGTGAGTCATGAGGCAATCAACACCAACAAGTTCTAACTTGTGTGTCAAATACCAAACAAACAACGAGTACTGGGACAAAATTTTTGTTCAAAATGTGTCGAGTACCAAAGTTTACAAATTTCAAAGCAGTTGTGTACCAACGTATGACCGTATGTATTTTCCTAATGTTATTAATGTCATACTTCACTTCAAGTTGGTGTTTCTATCTTCTATCTAATCCTCATTGATGACCACTCACTGTGTCTGTGGACATTACTGAGAGCCTTGGCAGCAAGTATTGTTCAAGATTTCTACACATGTCATGTCATTTTATCTTCTTCTCAACCCTCTGAGGTAGAGTTTATTCTCTGTATTTTAGAGATAAAGAAACTGAGGCTTGGGAAGCTCAAGAATTTCCCCAGAGTCCTTCAGAGTGACAAAGCTGGAATTCAAACCTAAGACTAGCTTTTTGGTGAAGTTACCTCATGGACTTTTGGTATTTATTTTGGGGGGACAAATCCTTTGCTTTTCTACCCCCACCCTCACTTCATAACTGTATGTTAGTAGTCCAGATCCTATGAGAAATTCTTTTTTGCACTTGAAACCTATCTAATTTTATGAGTACTAACCGATGTCACCCCACAAATTTAATTAAAATTTTTTTATTTTTGCATTCTCTAATTTTCATAATTAAATAAGGATTGAGGGTCCTGCCAGCCACCGAAATAAAGGTTTTGTTGTTTGCAAAATGTTTTCATTTATGTTACCCTCATTAGATTCTCAGGTAGTCCACGGAGGTGAGAAAAGCGTTATTGTTCCCATCTTGCAGATGAGAACACAAGCTCAGAGAGCAAAAGCCGTATAATTAAGAAATGCAGCTTGCTTTTAATGCTCCAAATTTATCCTTTTCCTTATTATTGTCTTTTATTGAGTGTATTCAGGGTGCAAATGGTATCACATGATAATCGTTTGTATATAGAACTCTGGGGAAAAAAATCATTTGACTCTCTGGCTGTTTGTCTTCACATCCAACCCAACTCCTTCAAGAAACACTGAGAACCTACAAGGTCCAGGCGCTGGGTGTCTGAAGATGTCTAGCGTGGCCCGTAGGGAGTGAGTGGCACACACAGGGGCTGGACACAGTTCAGCTAGGGGTCAGGCAGCACATTCAGTGCCCTCTTAGAGGTACTAGCAGAACCCTCTGGCTCATGGCGAGGGCTTACTCATTCTGCTTAGGGTGGGGCGGAAGGACAGGGAAGGCTTCACTGAGAAGGTGACATTTGAACTGGCTATGGAGGTAGAACAGCATTTCTTCAGGGATAGAAGGGCAGAATTCTAGCAGCAACAACATGGCAATCGCTTGTTAAGCCCTTGCTATGTGCCAGGCCCCATGTTAAGAACTTTAAAAATACTATTTATTTGCTCCTCCCAATAACCCCAGGAACTGTCAGTGAGCACTATCCTGATTTGCTAGATGAGGAAATGAAGGCTTAGAGAGGGTTTGCACCTGGGCCGCCTGATTCCAGCACATTCTTTCGACCACCGCAGCACAGGGCTAGGCACTCCAGCTGGAGACTAGACCTCGAGCCAAATCTCAGAGACAAGAAGATGCCCAGCAGGCTTCAGGGGCGGGGTGGGTCACAGGGGCCGGGTAGGGCCCGTGGGTGACAGATCTTGCCTATCATGATTTCATTTTGCTGGTAGAGTTCTTTGCAGTCATGTTTGATCAGATCTGTGTTTCATACAGATAATGCTGTGGTGGGAACAGAGGGAGGACAGGGCAGGAGCCACAAATGTGCGTGCCTACAGGGGACCAAGACTGTAAGGCTGGTGGGAAGAACCGGGGCGGCCCTGCTGAAGGTGGCTGGCTCTGAACCTCCAGCTCTTCTGGGGTTATTGCTGCCACGTGGGAATGCAGCCCCTCTGTTGCCAGTCCCTCTGATTTTTCAAGAGAATTTGGAAAACCAAAACTGTATTTGAAATTTCCTATTTTTATAATGTAGCAAACTGTCAGATTGCTGTTAGAGCCTTTTCAGGGCCAAGCAGGTCATGTGTGTGGGCTGCTGTTGGCCAGCTCCAGGACGGAGGATGGTGTGAGCTACGGACATTCAGAGGCTGGGGGACCAGGGTGGGGAGGCCGCTGTCCTAGTCGAGTGGACAGAAGAGGACTGGAGCAAAGGCCATAGCAGGGGGCATGAAGAGGAGGGGTCGGGTTTGAAATCCATTTTAAATGGATTAAATAGCACTTGGTGACTTTGGATAAGGAGAGTGGCAGAGGAAGAAGTCAAAGTTGACTGAGTGGATAATAAAGCCATCGATTCACTTAATTTTTTGACAATTGTTTATTGAGCATCTACTGCAGGGTTGGGCAAGATGTCGGTTGTGGTCTACCAGAGGACCAGCAAGCAAGTTTGGAGTGACTGCCTGAATAATAAAATAAATAGCTAGTAGACCACAACAGTTGGAGAAGTAGCCCTTGCTCTGGTCTGATCCACTGTATGTAAGATATCGTTAGGAGCTCAGATCCACCCAAGAATAACACACTTTTCTGTGATGGTCGTGAGCAGTTCGGACACATCAAGGAATAACGTGGCACTTTGCTGTGAAAGAGCTCAGAATTTATGAGAAGGTCTGGGAGAGTGTTAGCACAAAAGACTTGGGGGCACAAAAGAGCACCTCTTTCAGTTTTAGGAAGTGGGGTGCCAGGGACGGCGGTACGGCTGTGCACATGGGAGACAAGAGCACATGCGTTCCTTGAGCTGACGGAGCCGTCTGTCCAACCCAGTGATTTCTTTGATCTGATACCCTCTGTGATGCTTTAAGTTCTGTACTAGTTACAAGCCCAGATGGCTAACTCAATTTTATGAGCCATTCCTTTTGCTTGCAGTCATGTTCTTACTTGGTTCTCTGTGAAGATAGTAGCACAGGCATGGCTGAGACAGGAGCAGATGCTGGTGTCATTGCCGTGGTCCACCTGTTCCCCAGGTCCCTACCCACGAGCTGTTCATCTTGTGTGCTGCAATATTTATAAAATGAGTCTGGACTTGTTTTTTCTGTTTACTCACATTCTTCTTTTTTTTGAAAGATTTATTTTATTGTTTTGAGAGAATGTGAGAGAGAGAGAGGGAGAAGTGGGGAGGGCCTAGAGCAGTCTCCATAGTTGTACATCATTAGTTGTGACATAGTTTCATTCCATACAGGTGGATATGAGGACCATGTGGGGCAGGAACCAACTGGGGTCCTCTTGAATGGGAGGTGAGAACCTTCACTGCCATCCCAGTGGTTACCAGTTGCACCCCAGTTCAGCATATGGGTTTGCACAGGCTGGGGCTGAGACTCGATCCCCGAACCTCGAAATTGTGAGGCAAGTGCTCAAATTGCTATCCCGGCATCTTCCTCACATTCTTTTTTTCAAACCTAGGCAGAGGTCTTGTTTTATTCACTGAGTTAGTGTTTACTTTGCTGCAACCTCAATGCTTGAGCTCTTACTGATTTCTGTGTGGCTTTTTGGGGTGTGTGCATAGATGGATGGCCCTCTCCCAGCCAGGAGAATGCTCCCAGCAGCCCCGTGTGGGTGGGGCTGTCCTCTTCCTCACCCGGGTCTCTCCATTCCCGAGTAAATACATGGACTTCCCACAGTGTGGCAGCTCCTTGCCCTGGCTCCCAGCACTCCACTGTCCCAAATAGAACCTCCAGGGCTTTGCCCAAGCTCTGAATATCGCTGTTACTGCCCTTTCTCCAACCATACCTCCTTTTTTAAATCCCATAGATGGCAGCCCCTGTACAGACTCTGAACACATATTCGTGTTCTTCTTTGAGAAGGTAATTTAACGATGTCCTTACACCCTCCCATTGACCTATTCATCAGATGTACAGCTTCTATCGTAAAGGCCTGGTAATCTTTAATTCTTTGTTTTCAATTAAGAGTTCTTTCTGGGGGGGGGAAGTCTCTAGTGTGTCCAAAGGGTGCCTGGGACCCAAGCTTGAGCTGGTAGGAATTGGGTGGAACAGGACATTCAAGCAAATTTCCCCAGGGAGCTTCTGGTCAGGTGACCAGGCGTGCAAGATAAGCCTGGAATGAGGAACGCAGACGTTCGCCTGGGCGAGTTCCCACTCAGAGAGCATGGGTGCGGGGTGGGGGGAGGAGGATGGGTGGGTCTCTTGGAGTCACAGCTGCTCCATGTGTGCCTAGGACGCTCCCACTTGGACAGCCACCAGCGGAGTAGTTAAGACCCCTTTGCCAACCAGGAGTCCCCCACCTTCCCGGACCGTCCTAGACCTCCAGCAGACTACAGCTTCCGCGAGCCACGAAAAGGTAAGCAGTGGAGAGGAAAGAGGGAAGTTCAGCGAATGAAGGGTTTACAAAATCCAAACAGACCTGGACGCTGTGCCTTAGTCATTCTATGGCCTTGGTCCCAAAATTAAGCCTTTTATGCTTCCATTTGACCTTTCTACTAAGGTTTAAGGAAAAGAGGGGTGTGCCTGGATGGCTCAGCGGGTTGAGTGCTCGCCTTGCAGCCCTGGGGTCCAAGGATCGAGTCCCAGCTGCACCTGGGTGGACCCATGTGCTGACCTGGCGTGTGCTTCCCAATGCTGGAGGCCCCCAGCTCAGTTCCTGCCCTGCGCAGCGCCCTTCCGCCCAGCTGTGTGGAACGAAACCATGTAGAAAGCGACGTACAACTATGGAGACTGCTCTGGGCCCTCCCCCTTCTCTCTGTCTCTCTGTCTCTGTCAAAAACAATACAATAAATCACTTTTTAAAAATAGGTTAGAATACAGGGAATGTATGTCTGTAAGACACTATGCAAATGCCAGTTTTTCCTGTTGTTGTCAGTATTATTTTTAGCAGGCCCCGCTCCTGGAGTCCACACTCTTCTGGACCCGAATTCTCAGAGTGGCTCCAAGGACACGCCCTCAGAGAGGGCTGAGGTCAGTCCACAGCCAGTGTGCCCAGTGAGTCACCCCTGCCCTGCCCATCAATCGGCCTGCACGGGCTAAGAAGCTGTCACCTTGCCACCAGCTAGCATGGTCCTTGCATTGCATTGCTTCCAGGCTAAGGCTGGCAGCTCTGTGACAAGGGCTTCACCAGGGGTCTGGTCTGTTTCATTGCATCCAGTTTGCTGAGGGCACCGTATAGTACCAGGTGGCAAGGAGCTATAAGCTCATTGGGGCCCAGTCACTGCCACACAGCCTGTGGCCTCTCTGAGTTCTGTGTGGGCTCCACCCTGGGCAACTGGCAAGGGTCACAGCTTGAGCCAAGGGATTAAGGCATACCATGAGGGTGACATGATTCCATGAGCCTGGAATTTTGGGAAATGCATGTGCCCAAGCTGAGAACATTAATGAAGCAGTCCATGGAGATTCTGCCAGAACTAAAGAATCTTTAGCATCTCAAATTCCGGGCAAACACCCAGCCTTGTATCTTTAGGGTAGGGCAGTCTGATTCGGATTCATGTTCTCAGATAAAAGATCAGGAGAGCAGGATGGATTGTCAATCATTGCTTATACGATTAAAAAGAGAAGAAGGAAGCTGGTTGGTGGTCATTTATACATGTGTCTCATGAGTTTTTAGAATTGTAAAAGTGACCATCAAAAATTATTAACACTAGAAGGGACACTTAAGATTACAAGGAATAGGTTTCAGAGATCTTAATTTTCTATGATTGCACACAAGTGATGAAATCCGTACTGTATGCCAATCCAAAGAATGGGGGACAGAATATTCAATAAGATGGCAAATATGTCATTACACATATAGATATGTTATGTATGAGGAGTTTCATCACAGTCTTGTTTATGGTGACAAATAATTAAAGCAACACAAATAACCATTATCCATTAACAGGGAATTAAAAAACTACTTTATGGTAGAGGCTCACAATGAAATACGTTGTGGCCATTACAAATAACAATGTAGAGCTACTTACTGACATTGAAGCTATCAGTTTTTTGTATTTCATACATATATATGAAAGAATGCTTACAATAATTATCTTAGAGGTGAGGTTTTGGAACATTCTAAGTTCCTTTTTATACTTTTGTGCATCCTTGGAATTTTGTTCAAAGATAACGTATCATTTTTTATAACTAGAAATCAAGTAGTAAAAGGACATCCTCTTTTGGGTCATGGATCCTATGTGCAGTTTCTGAGGTTTGTGGGACATGGTGGGAGTAAATTTTCCCAAATCCAGTTGGTTTATAGTTGCTTTCTCCTCAATAGCAGGCAGGCAAGTGCTTCCCAGCTTACAATCCAGAATTGGGGGCATTTTGGAGAGCATCATGCCTTGGGTTGCCAAATGGGAGTTGTTAGTAGAAAACATACATTAAGATATCCCCAGAACATCAAAATAAAGTCTTCATTTAAGAGTAAAAACTAGGGGGAAGCCGGGATGGCTCAGTGGGTTAAGCGCTCAGCTTGCAGCGCTGGGGACCGAGGATCGAATCCCAGCCCTGGGTGTGGCCCATGGCCCGTGCGGAACCATATGCTGAACTGGGGAGTTCCCCCAGTTCAGTTCTCTCTCTGTCTCTGTCTCAGTCTCTGTCTCTGTCTCTCTCTCTCTCTCTCTCTCTCTCTCTGTCAATAAATAAATAAATAAAACTTTAAAAGAGTAAAAACTAGGGAACCTGAGATGGCTCAGTGGACACACATGCAGGAAATCCCCAGTTCAGTTCTTGCCACCCTGCCCCCCACCCCCCACGCTCAAGGGGGTGGGCCTTCCATGTGGGAGGCCCCTTGCATGGCCCCTGCCCACCTGTGTGGAATGAAACCATGTCGAAAACTGATGACGTACAGCTATGGAGTCTACTCTGGGCCCTCCCACTTTTCTCTGTCTGTCTCTGTCTCTGTCAAAAATAAAATCTTAAAAAAAAAAGTAAAAATTAGGAAGAACAGAGTGGTTAGTTTGAGCCTCTGTGGATGTGATCACCCTAATTATAGTCACAAAAATGTGGCAGACATTCAGGGACCCCCAACTCTAATTAAGATGCTTGGGTATAGTCACAGGTAAGTACAGCTAAGGTGGAATTATAACTAGAAAGAGGAAACTGAACAAATCATACTGGATAGCCCTGTAATTTGGCTGGAGACATAATGTGTTAACCAAAGGGAGATGATCAGCTTAGGGCCTGGAAAAGGAACTTTGTGTGTTGTCAGCATTTCCCCAGCCCTGCCAGGAAAGGATGGCTGGAAACCCTGTGACCACAGACTCTGCCCCGTTCAAGGGTCTTGAGACATCTCTCCACATGCCACCCACAGAGACTAGGGTGGGCCGGGCGTCCGTGTTTGGAATGGCAAATGACACCTTGTGTGTGCGCGTGCGTGTGCGCGAGTCTTAAGGATTTGAAAGAGGCCTTTTGTCTTGCAAGACTTAAAAATAGTCAACCAAATTGTCCTAAAATTTAACCAGAAAGATTTTCCAAATGAGGCTGAGTTATTGAGTCACTCTACTTAGTGTTTATTTGCTTATACCAAGAAACGATTTGTGACCCTGGAAGTGCTCACCCTGTCTCAAAGGTCACCTCTGGAGTCACCCTGTGTCTTGTGTGTTCTGCTCACCACACAGTCCCAGTGAGGGATATGTTTCAAGACCCCCTAGGGTGGGCTGCTCAGCCCCTTTCCAAGACAATTTTCCTTGGGCAAATTTAAAAGTGTGTGCTGTTCTTATAGCTGTGGGGACCTTCCCAGGAGGTACTCTGACCAGCACCTGAGACTGAGGGGAGCGTATTGAAGGCGGGTATGAGAATATTTTACTTGGGGATTGGACACTGCACTGATGAAATGTGCTGGATTTTAATGGACTATCTGCTACATAACCAGCACCTACATCCTGGACCTGCTGCTTACTGTATGCAAAAGGAGGGGCAGTCACTCTTTACTGACTGATGAATATTCAGTTCTTTACCTGAAATGGTCCATTAAGCAGTAGGCATTATGTGGCACAAGGGGCAAAGTGAAGAAGGCAATCTACTTTACTTTTAAGATCTCCCTTCTACTATTGCAGTTGACGTTAATTGGAGAAAGACATAAGCTGCTCACTGCTTATGTTGGTTGATTGTGAAGCTGTGGTTATGTGGACGTGGCCTGGGAGGTCTGCTTATCAGTCATTCAGCCCATTCACACACATCCCAGCTGCACGAACCAGTTGATTACAGCAATTAATATCAATCTGGTGACTTCAAGGTGGCAGGGTTGGCTTATTTCCCCTGCCAGGTTCAGATGTCCTTGTCAACACAGCCATGCCTCTTTAACAGGCCACATCACAGCTCTCTGTTAGTGAGACTTCCCACCAGCCAAAAGGTGGTTCCCATTCTTGGAAGCTTTTGGTGTTTTATCTGTTTTATCTTCCAAAAGCAGTTTCAGGACGAATTAGCTAAAAGATGAGAAAGGGCAAGGCAAATGGGGATTTTAGAGACTTCTCAAATTGTATTAAAATGACATCTCCCAAAGAGGACTTTTAAAAAGCAAACAGGGAAAGCCGGGATGGCTCAGCGGGTTGAGCGCTCGCTTTGAGGCCACGAGGACCGAGGATCGAATCCCGGCTCCGGCCCAGGCAGGACCCACATGCTGAACTGGGGAGTTCCCACAGTTCGGTTCTCTAGCTGTCTCTGTCTCTGTCTCTCTCTCTATCTGTCAAAAGTAAAATAGAAATAAATATGCACTGAAGAT
>PVKE010010543.1:0-22101 GCA_004027555.1 Craseonycteris thonglongyai | reverse complement strand
AAAATAAAAAGCAAACAATGAAAGCAGGAAACAGCCTGCAGGAGAAATAAGGAGAGGAGCATAGCAGAAAAAAGTGATAGGAAGAAAAGATAGAGGGATATGAAATTTCTAGTAAATTCTCAAATTTCAAACAGGCCTGGTGCTCATCTGACTTTGGAAGATACTAAAAGAAAAAAATTTTTTTTTATGATTATATATGATTTATTTTATTGTTTGAGAGGTGAGAGAGAGAGAGAGAAGGGGGGAGGGCCCAGAGCGGTCTCCATAGTTGTACATCAGTAGTTGTAAGATGGTTTCATTTCGCACAGGTGTATGTGAGGCTGCACAGGGCAGGAACCGAACCCGGGGCCTCCTGCATAGTAGGTGAGAACCTTCCCTGCTGAGCCATCTGGTGGTTACCAGTGTGCTGAAGTTCAGCATATGGGGTTACACAGGGCCAGGCTGGGAATCAAACCCTGGACCTCACATTTGCAAGGCAAGCCCTCAACTACTGAGCAATCCTGGCAACCCCCTATATATTATATTTTAAATCTGTTTACCTTTCAAGCAATGTTTGCGAATATGAACATGGACATACGAGTACCCTGCACCCATCATACCTTTGGGGAATACGTTGAGCTTCTTTTTGGCTGCGTTTGAGCAGAAACAAGTTTAAGCTATTAGTTTTCTTTTCTGGGGGTCAGAGGTGTCCAGACCTACTTTAGGAGATTTCTCCTTATATCTAGTCATTAGAAGCACTTGATTCATACATTCATTGAAGTGTTTACACTGGTTCAAACTTGAAAATCTGGCCCAGGCGGCATCAGGTCACACGTTGATTTTTACTGTTTCAGAAGGAGGGGGAGAAGTATTCTAGTGCCGAGGAGTAACTGGCACTGGGCAAGAGGGGACATCCTTCCCGAGAACACACGTTTTTATTGAGGTCAAACGAAGCTGTGCCCAGTTCTTTACTGATGTGGAAAGTGAACATGTCTATCCCACCTTCCAGATGAGGGGGAAGGGAGCACAGAGCAGAAAGGCAGATTACCCTGAATTGTTGGGATGCTGCATTCTCCAGCCTCGTGTGGGCTTAGACCCTGCACCCTTTGCTATGCACAGACTTCAAATTGTCCAGCTCCCGGCCATGAGAAGAAATGGGCATAATGCTGTAATCCCATCCAGACGCACAGTCACCTGGAACTTGAGCCAGAACAGATTCAACTTCCTTCCCAGACTTGATATTAACTCTGTTTTATAAAATGAGCTCAGTGACATGTCAAGGGTTAATTACAAGCCTGTAGAAATCTTGAACTGGCTTTTTTTTTTTTTTAATATTCACACAACTTAGCTTTTATATGGTACCAGTGTGTGTGTGTGTGTGTGTGTGTGTGTGTGTGTGTGTGTGTAAAGAGCTCAAAGGATTTAACATTTTCTCTCCAAACCCTAAACACTTCCAAAAGCACGGAAGAAGATGAGATTTACCAGTCTGGTCTGGAAGGCTACACCTGCTACTCACTCTAAGGCTGAAATGCAGGAGAGCAGATCACTTGCTCACCCAACTGCCAGGCAGTGTGAGAGGAAAACCTAGAACTCCTGGTACCTGAGTTACGTTTTCAGAACCCCTCCCTCAGCCCACTCCTGCTCCCTTTCAGACCCAGTGTGGGACCCAGAAGGACCACATACTCCTCTGTGTCAAGTGCCTTAAAAGTCTCTGCTGTTTTCCTTTGTTAACCTTGAGAGAGGGGCAGGAGGCAGAAGGATTCCCCTCCAAGGTTCCCTGGCTCCCGATTTCTCTTTAGAAAGGGCCACCAGACCAGGTGCTGCTCAGCACCTGGGACTCTGCCTCTGGAGCCCAGCCTTCCTTTACCGGCTCCTGGGGGAAGGGACTTTGAAACTGGCAGGAGGCCTCGGCCGGGGAAGGCACACTGAAGTGTGGAAGGCCAGGGAGAGGGGCAGACTGCTGCTCAGGGAGACGGCCCGCATTTGGCCCTGACGCCAGAGGGAGGCTTCCCGGGCCTGCCCCCCTCCCCTCCAGAGGGGTCCACTGCTCAGCGATCACAGCCAGCAACAAAGCCACCGCTGGGAGTGGCTTCTCAGGCGTTTTTTATTATCAAACGAGTGAAGGGGAGGGGGGTAAGGGTGGGGGGAGAAGAGGTGAGAAAAGATAGGAGAAACTGAAGTAATCTGCTGTTAACATCATCAGTTTTTAACGAAAACGATCTCGTCTTTATAGGGACAAAATTCAATTCTCAGATTTGGGAAGATGTAGCATCAAACCAGTGTGTATGTGTGTGTGTTGTATTCTCCATCATTTACTTCACAAAATATTTTCTCCTTTCCATTAAAAAAGTATTCCCCCCCACCCAAAATCCAAAGGTGATGTGAGTTCATTTCAGAAGACCTGGAAAAACTAAAAAATGTGACTCCGCAGAAACTAAAATTCAACTAAAAATTTGCCACCTAGTTTACCAATATTTGGGGGTTAGATCAGCCTTTTGAATAGCCACTCGTCTGTTCCTTAGTCTTTGATGGCATCTAAGTTCCGAGAGCACAGACACTGTGCTCACATGGGTGTCCCAATACTCTGATGGGGCCTAACATGGGCTGGCCAGTAGATGTACCAGTTGTCTGAATTAAATAAGTAACTATATAGGAATATGATTTGAAATAGGTGATCAAGACACAGAAGAGCATAACATACATCTAAGAGTTGCTTGGATGAGGGAGACTTGGAACTAAGCTGCTACTGCTAATTGACTGTGCCTCCTTGGATCAGTCACTTTACCTCTGGGCCTGAGCTGCTTCTTCAGTAAAATAATCATCATAGTTAACACTGACTGAGTGCTTACTATGTGCCAAGCATTGTTAGAAGCTTGCTGGGTGTATATCTCACTGTAGCTCGATGAGCTAGGCACCTCCTACCCTCATTTTCTGCACAAGGAGACGGAGGCGTGGAGAGGTTGGTTTGCCCGTGGTCACACAGATATTAGGTGGAGACCTGGGCTTGAACTCAGGCCTGGGGGCTCTCCTTGCCAGTGGAATGTCGGGGCTGTGGAATTAAATGACTCAGAGGGCCCCTCCCAGCCCTGGTGCTGAGTGACAGAGGAGTGGTGCACAGAGGTTGTGATGGTTATGGGCCAAGCACAAGAGAGTCAATTGTGGACCAAGGTCCACATGATTAGTGCCTGGGGATCAGTGAGCAAAGTTCTCACTTACCCCTGGGGCCTTCCTTCCAACTATGGAGAGTTCATGTGGGCATTCACAGAGTGGAATGAGAAACCAGCCTGCTGTCCACCCAGGGCTCCGTCATTCAGGGCTCTTGGCGTGTCCCCTTCCGCTTCCAGGGCCTCACCTGACAGCCAGCCACAGGACAGGGCACCAGGGTCAGGCAGGGAAGTCCATAAGCAATAAATCTGATGATTCCGGACTCTGAGCCGCCAATGAGGCGAGGAAGAAGGGGAGGAAGAGTGGGAATGTCCTTTGATGATGAGATAGGATTTCAACGGGGAGTCCCTTCTCCTCCTCCTCCTCAGATGAAAAGTTTGGGACCGTAACTTGTGTTTTGCCCTCTTCCCTTGGTAACCGAATCTCCTTTTGGGTAAGGAGGAATGGGCTTCGGTAAACAGATCTATTTGTGTGACTCCGATTACTCATTTGAAGCAATGTCACTCCTTTTTCCACTGTGGTCTGTGTGTCTGAGTCAGAGGGGAGCCTGAACAGGCTTCTTTGAATTGATGGCTCACTCCCAGCCTCTCTTGACTGACTGCCAACGTAGCAGGGCGTAGCTTACCAACAAATCTTTTTTTTTTTAAGCCAGACTGATTCATAGAAACTCCTTTAAAACACAGTGAAAAGAACCCGCCCAGCACACACCCCAGCACACCAGCGCAGGAAACTTATAACCTCAGGAGGCAGGTCCCTCCCCTCTCACTGCAGCCACAAACCTCCAGGGGAGCAGACTGACCAGGCAGTCGCAGCTCCTGCCACTCAGGACACCTCTGTCGCCTCCGGGACCCTCAGGTAGGACAGCCCCTGACACTGCGGGGAAACGCAGAGAAGGTTCTCTTTCCACTGCTCTCCGTCCTTTGACCTCCTCTAAGTTTTGCTTTTTCTTTCCTTCTTTCCTTCGCTAGTTTTCCTATGGCCCCTCGAGTCGAATCCTTGCAACATTTGGCTGAAAGTAGACAGGGAGACAACTTTGTCCATAAGGTTCCGAAAGCGCACTGGGATGGTGGAGGTTGGGGGTGAGGGTCAGGGAGACCAGCAGGACGAGGCTGTAATTGTGTCTGTGCAGCAGCTGGATTCTTGCTCCGTAGATGGGGAGGGAGCAGGGACTAGAGAACACACCGGGATGGGAGACTCCGTGGAGGAAACACTACATACCTTTGAAATGACACGCTGCACTTGCCAGATGTTTTCCATTCCTCCATTTTGATTCAAATTGCTTCAGGACTCGGATTATTTCTCTGCCTGTTGGTTGTTGGCTGGTCTTTTCCGGGCTAACGGTGGACAGATAGCAGCTTTTCCGTTTATGTTTGCTGTTGCTTTTACTACTGCCGTTTCGCTTGTTCATTCACTTCTGTTTCAATTTAAGTTTTTTTTTCCTTCCCTCCCTGCAGGATGGGAGGAAGGGGGGTGGGTTTTGTTGAAAGAAAACCGTTAGAGAGGGAGGGAGACAGAGAGGGAGAGAGGAAGAGAGAGAGAGAGAAGCAACTTGTGTTTCAAATAAAACGGGAGGGGTTCATTTGGTGGAATCAGGAGCCAGAGGCGGATTTCAGGGCCTCTTCTCTCTTTGGACAGATGTGCACGATGGGAGGGATGGGAGAGAAACTGGGTTTAAGGGAGAGGGTGGGGCAGAGGCACTTCATCTGTCCCTGTAACAAGAATGTGAAAGGCTTTGTGCTTCCTCTTGAGAAACAGCTGAATTATTTGAGTGCGAAGTTTAGCATATCAGAAATGATAAGACCGTTTCTTGGGTGGATGTGTAATTCTTTTCTTCATAGAAGGTGGCGTGATTATTTTGGAACTTTCTATCTCCTCACTTCCTCCCCCCACTCCTCCCCCAAATTGTGATTGTAGAAATTCATACCTGCATGCTATTCATGAAGTGAATCTGGAGAAAGGAAGAAGGGTGATTTCTATTTGCTTTTTTGTTTTGTTCTGTTAGCATTTTGGTTGAGGTGTGGCCTATTTCAACAAAGATACAAGGGGGAATTTTTTTTTTTTTTTACCTCCAACATAAACAAGACAAGGAAAATGACAGGATTGGGCTTGTCTGATGAAATTAGGCTTTTCCTTTAGAAACACAGTTCGTTGGAAAAGCAGATTCAAATGTGATCAGTTTGTGTGCATTGTGCAGGCAACACTCTTAATAAAACTGCCCCGAGGGAGATGGTTAAGTAAGCGCAAGGGTAACTTTTCAAGATGCAAGTAACTCCTACATTTGCTAAAAAATATTTATTGTTTCCAGATTGCATGAATGTGGATTAGGCAAGTCATTATTAAGTTGATAGTAACGATAGTCTATGAGGCTAGTACAAATCTTAGTTAGCTCTGTGCAGGTTAAAACTAATAAGCAATATTTAACCCGTCAACGCATAGAAAATACTGACAATTCTGGTGGTTTACCACCGTGAATGGTGTTATTTATGCAGCATTTTGCATGACCCTATAGTTTTATAAATGAGAAAATGGGCTGCATGTGATTTCTGGACTTGGAGGGGTGATTTTAAGAAAGCCATTCTGATTCCTGATTTTCCCTCTTCCTCGGAGAAGTAATGAGAGTTTCTTGGATGTGGCAGCTTTTCTCGATTGTGGCTGAGGCTTTGAGGAGACTGAAATGTGAGGGTTGCCTGTTCTCCCCCTGCTGAGGAGGATCCCACCCTCAAGGAGGATCAAATTCCACCCTAGACACTGAAGAATGGAGAGGGGTGGAGGGCTGTCTGGAGGGCTGCAGGACATCCGGTCTGGTGTCCTGGTCAGGGGACCCCCAGATGGTACATAGTTTAAGGGGACTAAGCTGTTCTGGCGGTTGGCAGAAGGCCATCAAGGACCAACGCAGAACAGATCACATCCCAGAACAGATGCTGGCTACCTCCCAGGGGTACAGGGCAGACCTCTGAGGAAGGAAAGACATCCTTCCACAGACCGCTGAAAAGACTTCAAGTGGCTTTCTCAACTCCTCCTGCTTCCCTCTGGAGATCAGCGTGGGCCTTTCCAATTCGTAGGGTGACATCCCGACTTGGCGGGGTGGGGGTGAGGGTGGCTAGTGAATGCTGGGGATGCAGACCCTTTTTTAGCTTGGTCTGGCTGGCCCTGTGCGTTTTGGTTCATGCCGGACTCACTGAGATTAGTGCAGAGAGAGCAGTCTGAGACCTAGAAGGTTTATAGAAGGAGCAAAACAGTTTTCCCATAGACTCCTTACAGCCCGATGGGAAATACATCTGAAAAGTGGCCACAGAACAGGGTACAAGGCCAATTTAGTCACATGCCATCCTTGACTTTGTTCGTGGACTTCTCAGTTTAGGAGGCATCTTGAGGCTCAGCTCTTCCATTCTCCTACCAAATGCCCAACTCTTGTTTTTACACCACCTCAAACAGATGGCCATTTTACGTTTCCTTACAATTGCCCAAGCGGGGGTGGGGTGGGGGGTGGGGTGGACTCAATACCACAGAATGCACCTCCATGCTCCCTGTGGGGACTAAAACAATTAATACTTTCCCTCCCACCTCCTAAATTCTTTTAGCTGGGCTACTAATCAACAGAGACAGATTAACAGGAGAAAATACAATATTTAATGCATGTGCATAAGGAATTCATATAAGCATAAAAAATCTCAAAGAGAGTGAGGTGGTATTGGGTATACGTGACACTTTGGACAAAGGAGAAGGGGGTGGATGAGTATTCAGTTTCGGAAGTGAGAATGGGCCATTTACAGGTAGTTGAGAGAGAGCAGAACATGTTGCAGGAACGTTCTTGCTGGGTAACTCAGAAACAAAGGAACACAGAGGGTGGGTGTCTAGCTACGCCCCCCCCCCCCCCCCCCCCCCCCCCCCCCCGATTTACCATAGTTAATTCAAATCAGGCTATTCTGTCTAAGGGCACATCCTAAAATCTTCCTGAAGCAAGTTTTTCTGCCTGAATCTCTTGGACAGAAAAAGGGAGAGGGTCAAAGTTTCTTTCTGGGTCCATTGTGTCTTAATAAACAGTTTAAAATCAATATCCCCAAAAAGCAGCTTTAGGGTGAAAATTTTTTTGGCTCCTGTCAAGCCCCTTGGCTGGATAGTTCTCATTAGTAGAGTCTCTTAAATCCAGCAAAATTGCTTTCTTTGTCATTTATGTTCTTTGTTCCTACTTCTGCCGTCTTGAAACAACTGAGAAAGTAATATATTCCGTGTTTGTTGTTGCTGCCCCACCCAATGCTTCTTATCCTCTAAATACTTAACATTTATTTAATATTTAATGGATAAAGCTTGGTGGATCTATATTATTATTATCATTGTCAAAGAGCAGTTTTTGAAGCTTTGAAACTATGCACATAGTCCACCAATCAATCCCACGTGACTCGACTGAGACATTTCATTTTCTAAATATATGATACGTTTCCTTCTTTAATTTTCAACAGGTGTATACATACATAGCTGCCTAACACAAAAGCTCACAGATATTTGGAACTCTGAGGTATTCAGACTCAGAGGGGCACACCTAGTTGCTACCCATGAAGCCATTATCAAATCAATGACTGCAGAGCAGGCTGCCAGTTCAGTGTAATCTCCATCTAAACACGGGCCAGCCACCTGGGGGTCAATCCTGTGAGGCGGGCTCATTGTCCTTAAGCAGTGCAGACCTGGAGTGCCCTGACCATAAAGTTCTTGTTTTCAATACTCTCCCCGGTTCTGCCCAGATGTTTCTGGATTTCTATTCAGCAACCAAGAGAGCCCCAATATGGTTCCAACTAGGAGTCTACTTTGAGTTCGTTCCCAACATCCCACCTCCAAACATGCATGTCTCAGGACCACTCTTCTTAACACTTCGGTCCCCGGCGCTCTGTCTGGGTAAAATCATTCCTGTCCATTTAACTGGAAGATCCACTGATAGGAAGTGTCACAAAAAACTACAAGCCCTTCTGGAGACTGCTGACTCTCTTTCTTTTTGACAAAATATGTGGGTGAACATTTCCTTTCCTGTTGTGGAAACGGCATTTCCCTGGAACTAAAATGCACTCCCCGGCTCCCAGTGCTGGTAGCCTGATGTGGATGTGGCAGTTTTTGTATTCCCTGAGCCTGGTTAATGAATTCTGTCTTCAAACGGGGTGACTAAAATTGAGACCCCTCTGGGCACAGGGTGAAACTGCTGGTGAGAATCTCCGGGTAGATGCAAGATGGCTGAACAGGGAGACCCAGGAGCTGCGGTTCTTGCCCCGACTCGGCCCTGTGACCATGGTTGGATCATTTGCCTTCTCAAGTGAGGGAACTGAACTTGGTGGTCTCCAAAGCCCCCAGTGGCTCTGAAATTCTGTTGTTCTGCCATTCCTTTTTTGAGAAATCCCTTGGCTCCTAATAGCAGTTAGTTTAATCTACAAAAAATGGTAGACACGTGAAAGCTCAAGGGGGACCCAGGCCGCTTCCTGGGCTTCATCCCCTCGAGATCCCGTGGGCATGGTGTGCTCAGGCTTTGTCGTGGTGTTCGCACTCACGGCAGGGAGCGATCACTCAGCTCTGGGAAGAAAAGGAAGAGGTTTGATGAATGAAGCATGAAGACTGCCAGCTCAGATGAGGTGGGGCAGGCTGCCTTAGCCTGACCAGAGGAGGAACCCAGGCAGGCCCGGGAAGAAGCCGAGCAGGTCCTGAGAAAGGAGCTCCACCCTCTTGTCAGTGAGGGACTCCCTGCAATCCGAGGGTGTGGCTGTGAAGGTGTGGACCTGAGCGAAGGAGGGACCGGTGGACAGGAGGAAAGGGAAGGTGCAAGGAGGAAAGGGCGGGGTCCGACCCAGGCGACCTCCTCCTGAGTTTCAGGCCTGTGTGTCAGGACAGAGAAGAGGCTGCAAATGGAAAGGCCTAGAAGAGGGAGAAAGAGCCACGTGCAAAGAGAAAGACAGGGAGGAGGTGAAAGAGCAAAGGCAGAGAAGTGCGAGGTTTCCACTCCGAACTCTTTCCCTCTTGTTTGGGGATCAGTGTTTCAGGACAGTCCTTGGGGTCACGCAGTCTGTCTGTTCTTCTGTGTCCTGTGAAGCCTCTTTCATTGCGAGGCACAAGTGTTGGTCAGTACATCTTTGGTATCAAAGAACTTCTGCTGGACACTAAGATGAATATAGGAGGGAGAAGATCGCACTGGAGTGGAAGAGGCCTGGGTGACAGGCAATGGTGGGCTTTCATTCTGATTCTGCTTTCACTCTGGGGACTTGCATTTCTTCCTTCTTCAAAGGATTGGATCAAATAGCTTAAATGCCTCTGAACTTCTAACCAACCAATGGCCCTCAGAAAAAGACACAAAGCCGGCAGCCCACCCAACACCCCCTGGGCACCCCTGGCTGTGTGACCAAGTCCCTCCCAGCTCCCGCCACCCTCCGGGCTGCAGCTTTGCCGGTTGAAGCATGCTGCCGCCATCTACTGTTGGACCCGCCCAAGCGCCGCTGGGGCCTGGCCACACCTTGATTTTCTTCCCCAACCCTAGTTATTATCTTGGCAACCTCCCGCTTGCAGACATTCCGGCTGCCAGCATACTCCTCTTTTGTCAGAAGCAGAAGACACTGAAGCTTCCGTCCTTGCCCAACAGACCTCGCCCCAGGGGCTGACCAGCAGCTGTCTGGGGGTGTGGGCTGGGCCCAGCTTCGGAGCCCAGGCCTGGCCTCAGCCTCTGCAGATGTACTCCAAATCCACCCCCTCCCCGGACAGGAGTGAAGACAAGGGGAAATAAGAGAGGGAGGTTGTGCTCCTTGGGAGCATTTGCACAAACAAGATTCACACTATTTGCCTTTATTGCAGTTCTTGGTCCTCAGATTCTGCCAGAGAAGCTTAATGCCCATTTTGCTTGCCCAAGGCTCTCATTTGACATAAAGGGGCAAAATGCATAACAACCAACAACCATATATATATAGCCTTTGCTCTGTGTCAGGTGGGAGCCCTTTAATCGTCACATCAACTCTTTGAGGTTTATACATCACAGTTAAGAAGTGGAGTCAACAAATCACCATGGTGTGTACTTTAAGTGTCTTACAATTTTATATGTCACTTTTACATCTGTAAAACTGAGAGGGGGAGGGGGGGAACACCCTGGTGGGGTCAGGATTTGAAGCTCGAACCCATGGTTTTTATCATCCCATACTCCATCTCTCTAGGAGCCACTGGCCAGAATGGTGACGTGATTTTCTCAGTTAGCAACTAGCCAGAGGCCGAATTTTTACGAGAAGCTGGTTTTCTAGTAGACACTCTCTTTCTTCTTCTTTTTCTAAATAACATGCTTGTCCCCCTACCCCCACTGCTGGCTTCTCCTCCCTAACTATGTGAGAATCTATGCTAGTCTATACCAGTGCCAGATAACCACTACCCTTTCTATAATAACCTCCATTTATGAGAGCCCACATGTGGGGGGTGCAGACCCCTCTCCCGCCCCAGACCAGGAAAACAGATTTTCCTTGATGCACACAGATCCCTGTTTCTTTTGCTGCTTGATGGCTGACGCTTCTCCAGGTCATAAAAATGTCCCTGCACTGAAACACATCAGGCCGAGTGAAGATGTGTAGAGTGAGGTACAGCCTGGAGTCCTTTCTTCTCACGCCAAACATCAGATTTCCTGAGACGGGAGGAAATGGTTCTTCAGGATTCTTTTTCTCCATGTTTCCCATGGAGAAATGAATGTCCCCCTCTCACCCCGACGTAAAAACAATATTTAGAATGGAAAGTACACTTGCTATCAAACAACAATAACAATGGCCCGAAAAGCTCATCCAAGTTCTCAGCTACTTGGCCCGCCTTTAATCGCAGCCTTTTCCTCCTCCGGATGCCTTCTCTATGCCTGCTCCCCAAGGGGCCTATTTCCTTTTCTGCTTTTGTGTCAAATGGACGCCCACTTTGCCAACCCAAAATGACCCTCAGTGGGAAACAAACTCTTCCCAAAACCAGCCATCTGAAGGAAAATGATCTCGACGTGTAGAGGCTACAAAGCCGTGGGTGCCACCACAGTGTCCTTAGGGAGGAGCGGCGGCCCAAGTTTCGGGCGTCATGCTGAGGAAGGTGGCACGGAGCTTCGGGCTGACTCATGGACATCATATGAGCAGGAGCAGTGTGGCCTTTCAGCGTGTCTCATGCCTCGCAGGGAGCAGTGTGCTTTTGGTCAGATGGTGTGAGAAAGCTTTCTTCAGAGGTTGCAGTTATCCAGAATGAGTGGGATGCCTGTCACTGTCAGAAAAACGTCCATCAATGGAGGGACAGAGTCGTGCTTAGCGGTTGTGTAATCGCAGGACTGTGTTCTAACAGGATTGAGAGTTTGGGTGTTTAAGGTGATGGTAACCAGGAACTTCTATTGCAAAGGTAACCATTTGAAAAGAGGGCTGAAGAGGAAGCATCAGACTAAGCACAGGTCTGGGGTAGCTGTGGACTAGAGCAGACTATGATGCATCGTTAGATGACCCTGATATGGGGAGCTGGGCCTTGGGAGGCACTGAGCCCCTGTGACCAGAGGAGTTTGAGAATGGTTTAACGGTTTAGACCGGTCCTTGATGTAGATTTGTAGGTGAGGTTAATGTACTGAGGAGGAACTTTAAAGCCCCACTTTAGCCCAGAGATCCTATGACTTAAAGAGGTAGATAGAGAAACTATCTGTGGATAACTTAGTGCTTAGAAATTGAAGATATTATCTTTGCATTCACTTATTTCCCCTGGGGAAAAAAAGCAACAAACACATATATACTCTTGTCTATTCAAACGTCAAAGGTGCTCAGGAAATATTCACGTGTTTGCCTAGGTGTTTTTATGGAGATCTATAACAAAGAGTTTGCACCTAATAAGATGCTCAACACATAGCTATAGTAATATATATAATGTTATGTATATATAATATACATAATAATATATCATGTCTAAAGATAATAAAGAACTAAAGGCCATGTATGTGAAAAAAGAAAACAGTTTCCTGCTAGAATTTTGTTGTTTATTATGAAGACTTCAGTCACTTTGACGTTATTTTTCTACCAAGAAGAAAATATTGCCTTCCTGAATCCATTTATTTGCTCACTGAACAGGTATTTATTTGGTGCCTCTCCTAGACAAGAGTCTCTCTTCAGGAACTTAGAATCTTCAGGCTGGGGAGCCACACATTTTCATAAATAACTCTGTTAACAGGCAGGCTGACATTAGTGCTTTTAATAAAGGGTTATTTATGGAAGGGCTAGAGCATAATGGGGGGAAGTAGCTGCTTCTGACCTCTGCATCTAGGAAGGCTTCCCAAAGGAGGAGGGATTTGAGTTTCTTGAAAAGAACTTGATAGTAGTTCCTAGAGGAAGGACACAAAATTAGGACTTAAAATACATTTTTATTTTTTTAGACTTTTGAAACTAAATTTCTAGGGTTCCCAAATTCCTAGGATCGCCAGGGCCAGCGTACCTGCAGTGCCTGGTGTCTCTTTTCTGGTGGTGGTGGTGGTGGTGGTGGGGGTGGGGGTGTTTGGAGGATTTTGGAGCAGAGGAGTGACATGGTCAGATAGCCCACTGGCAGTGTGCAGGATATAGTAGAGGGCAAGTTCAGAGAGGATCATGGGAGAGGCTGATGCCATCTACTGGTATGTCCAGGCTAGGACCGGAACTAGAGAAGGACAATGGAAAGTAAGAATGGACGCGAGACAAATAATGGAGGAAGAACCCTGGGCCTGATGGATGTTCTGGGCCATCACATCCGCATGAGAAGAAGGAGAAATAGGGAACTTGCTTCTGGCTCTTAATGCCTCTCTAACCTAGGCTGCCAGGAAAATGGCCACGCTGCCTTCTCACACGTTTCCCCAAACGCTAGCTCTCTTGCACCATCTGGTAGAGGAGGTCTCCACTTTGTCTTTGTCTGGGAGAACCTCACCCACTTACAAATGAATCATGGACATTTGAGTGCTGTGGGACTCCTCTGCTTCTCACATGGCCCCCAACTCCCCCGTTTCTGATGATGCTACCTCCCCAGTGACTCATGGCCAGGATTTCCACCACTTCCTTTGCTGGAGAAGTAGGTTTTTGGTGGCTCTATCGTATTGTATTGTCCCCAATTACTGTGTCCTAGATCACCCTTAGAGAAAAGCTTTCCCCCTGACTTTGGTGGCAGCTCAATAAACTCAGACAATAGAGCAGGAAGAAGGTATTTGACCCCTAATTTAGCAACCATGGAGCCAGAGTACCAACATCTAAACTCCCCTGCTGTTCCTTTAGAAGTCAATTCTTTTTTTTTTTTTAAGATTTATTTTTGGGGAAGCCAGGATGGCTCAGTGGGTTAAGTGCTCACTTTGCAGCGCCGGGGACTGAGGATCGAATCCCAGCCCATGCGGAACCATATGCTGAACTGGGGAGTTCCCCCAGTTCAATTCTCTCTCTGTCTCTGTATCTCCCTCTTTCTCTCTCTCTCTCTGTCAAAAACCAATTAAAAAAAAAAACAAACTTGAAAAAAAAAAGATTTACCGGTATTTTTATTGTTTTTGACACAGAGACAAAGAGAAGGAGGGCCCAGAGCAGTCTTCATAGTTGCACTTCATCAGTTTTCTACATAGTTTCATTCCACAGGTGGATATGGAGCTGTGCTGGGCAGGAATTGCACCCCCCCCCCCCCCCACACACACACATAGGAAGCTTACCCTGGTGATAACTGAACTGGGGCATACCCCAGTTCATCATATGGGTTCACACAGGCCGGGGTCAGGATTTGATCCTCAGACCCCAGGGCTGCAAATGAGCACTGAACCTGCTGAGCAATTCCGGCAACCCCTGAAGTTGATTAGTCTTAAACCTCTGCAGTATAAGTTGCTCATTAGAAAAGGGAAGTTGTCCACAGAGGCTTAATTAATTTTTCATGGTCAGAGGACTTTGAAAGTGTGAAGCTACCCGAACAGAGGCTCAGAAGCAATGCAGGCCAGTCTCAGAACTATGTTCCTTTGATGATTTCATTGGGGTGGGGGGATCAGAGCGGTGCTGGTGCAAGAAACCCATACAAATTCAAGTGGATGGAGACAACTAGTAAAGGCAGCTCTCCTCGCTCACGTGAGGTCTTCATTTACAGCGCCAATCACCAGCAAGCGAATTCCTCAGTGTCATTTCCACTCACTGTAATACATTTTCTGTTAGCGAAGAACTTAATCCAAATCTAGAATGGTCGGTGGGTGTGAGGCTTGCATCAGGGGCAGGCTCATAAAGAGACCGCTGCTCTAATGTGGTCTGGGCACTTGGAGAAGGAAAGGAGAAGTCTGGTCAGGGACAAGAAATGGTGGCGGTGGGCAGGCACCTGGCCGGTCTGGGCCTTGGGGCAGAGGAGAGATAACAGAGAACCTAGGTGGGGTTGTCATTCTCCCGCGTCCACTCCTTTTCCCAGTCACGTCTCTAGAATCCTGGCTCCTATACTTTTCTTAGTTTCCCACCCAGCCCCATGGAGCCCTGACCACCCCTGTCCCAGGCACTTGGGGTTGGTGAGGGTAGAAGGGGAGATCCTACAGTGGTGGGTGGAGAAGTGTGTTCAGGATGCCCCATAGAGTACGGGCAGTGGCTGTCCTGTCCTTTGAGGACACTGTGAGTTGGCTTGCTTCCTGGTTTTCTTAAAGATTTATTTTATTGTTGTGACAGAGAGAGACAGAGAGAAGGGGTGAGGGCCCAGAGCAGTCTCCGTCCTTGCACATCATCAGTTGTTGTCGTGGTTTCTTTCCACACAGGTGGGCAGGGGCCTGCGCAGGGCGGGAACCGGCCAGGGGCCTCCTGTATGGGAGGCACGCCCCTTCAAGCTGGGGCCGAACTGGGGGCCTCCCACATGGGAAACACACCCCCGTTTAGCATGTGGGCTGCACGGGCCAGCGCTGGGGTTCAGTCTCTGCACCCCGAAGCTACAAGGCGAGCGCTACCCTGAGCCGTCGCAGCTCCCCCTGCTCCCCGTTTGAGCTGTGCATCGGCGGGGGGCGGTGGATCGCACTTCGGAGAGCTATGAGGGAGAAGTCAGCGGTCGTTTTACTTAAACCTACTGCCAGGAAAGAAAGTTGAAGCAAGCAATACTTCCAATGATGGAAATGCTCAGAAATGGTCTCTTTCTAGTGCTTTGTTTATGAAGCAAGACATACCCCAGGGCATGTCTCCCGGGCTCCCGGGCAGCTACACTGCACCCATGGGTAGGTGGAAGTCTCAAGAGCAAGAAGTCTTGTGTATTAAACCCACTCTGCTCTGCTCTTTGATGGACCCCCAGAAACTCACCTGTTAGGCATTGCTCATGCTTGTCCATAAGGGTCACAAGGATTGTCCTTCACCCCTTCCTCAGGCTGAGGGTTTCTCAGCTGTGGGGGCGAGGAAGGGGTCCCTTGTATCGGGAATGGGTAACTAGGGAGGATCCAGGCCAGACATTTACGAATATATGTCATGCTGTTTCTAAATGTGTTGGGGAGGCCCTCTGAAAATAACGGAAGTCCCTCTAAGCTGACAATAGATGACACTAAAAAACCTGACAAGTGTGGGGCAGTGAAGAGATGGAGAAGTTATAGGTATTATGTGGTCGCGCCAGCTCAGTAGCCCCTACTTCGGGCTGGATGCAGCAGCTGAAAGCAGAGAGAACTGTGTTCTTACTACAAGACACTGGGCTCTTCTCCTTGGTGAATGGATGGGGCACAGTTACAGAGAGCTGAGATGAAAGAGGTGCTTCTTGGCTTATCCCCTCCCCCCACCCCGATCCTCCTGCCTGCACTTGGCAGGGGACAGTGATCCGGTGGGGCTGCGGTTTAGATCAGAAATGAGATCTAGGGAAGACAGGATGGCTCTGAGGGTTAAGCGCTCCCTTTGCAGCCCTGGGGACCGAGGATCGAATCCTGGCCCCTGCCCGTGTGGACCCGTATACTGAACTGGGGTGAGCTTCCCATGCAAGAGGCCCCCAGCCCAGTTCCCACCCTGTGCGGCCCCCACCCACCTGTGTGGAACGAAACCATGTCGAAAAACTGATGACATACAACTATGGAGACTGCTCTGGGCCCTCCCTCTTCTCTCTGTCTCTTTCTCTCTCTGTCAAAAACAATTAAAAAACAATCTTTACAAAAAAGAAATGAGATCTACAGGAAGGAACCTGGGCCCCTGGGGGGTGGGGGATGGGCCAAGGTGGGGGTGCAGTGGGAAGAGGGTGTTTGGAATGCAGTAGTGTGCAAGTCATCAAAATGTGAGCAGGCACAAAAAGGAACCCGGCTGACCCTCCCCAACAACAAACTTGTAAGGGAGGGAACTCAACATTTCCCTCAACCTCATTTCAAAGGCCCCCCTGGGCCCCCTCCACCACTTCCCACTATGAGGAAGAGGCTGTTTGTAAATGAGAAACAAAAGGAACAAAAAGTCATTTCTAGAGCCCCAGGAGGATTCAACAGAAGACTCGTTATATGAAATGCGGTTTTAATTCCCTGTGGTCAGCCTATTCTTTTTCCTGGGAGTGGTGAGATCAGGACTGAGGGATGATGTGGATCTTGAGGGTGTTGGAGGATGGTCAGGACAGGGCTGAGATGAATGAACTTCCCTCCCCCTCAGGCCTGAGGCTGTGTTCTTAGTGGTCTCCCCACTCAAGCAGCAAGGATTGGGCATAACGGCAATTTCTAAGAGGACCAAACTGATGTTATACACATGCCCTGGTGAACTAGATGGCAGATACCCCATTACTTGCACTTAAACGTGGGGCAGCCTGGTGACCAAGTGACTGGGTTGGGTTGGCAACAGTTCCTCTGTTTCATATAATAAGAGTAATGAATACTAATAACCAGAATGCAAGCCATTCCCTAGCCTCTGCCATGTTGCAGGCGCTGTGCTAGGAATTTTACAAATACCAGCCAATTTCCCCTCATAGTTCCCTGTACCATTGGCATTGAACTCACTCCATCTAGGAGGAAACTGAGACTGAAAGGTCAAATAACTTTATATGATTCTAACTCAACCTCTGTCTCATTCCAAAACCTCTTTTCACCATGTGTTAAAATCAAGCACAAAATTGTGGAGGAGTGTAAGAACCCAAGAAAAGCCAAAACGAAATGGAGTGTGTGTGGGGAGGATATTAATAGCAGACACGAAAGCTCCAAGTTCTACCCCGAGGCGGCACAATGCACATCATCATTTTTGTCACTCCTAGTGACCCGATGCCTACAGCACAGCCTGGGTCGGAGGGAAGGAGGTACCTGCGTTGGGGTGGAGGGCCTGCTGGTGGGAGCGGGCCCGGGTGGACAGTGGAAGTCAGTATCCGCCTTGCCTTGCTGGCCTGTAGAGCGAAAGGCACTCTAGCGTTTCCCGAGCAGAGAGAAAAGGCCCCCGGAGGGTCCGAATGGTAGGAATAGTGCTCTCCAATGCATACTCCATGAACTAGGCAAGTGGCTGGAGCACACTCAAAGCGTCAATTAAATTGGGTGGAGAGAGAGGAGAGGGATACCTGCAGGGTGGGCACAGCCATCTCCCTGCCGGGTGTGCAGAGGCCGGAGGGCTTTGCTTGCAAGTCAGGGAGCCTGCGCTGCATCAAACTGCCTTGGGTGTGACAAAGCACGCCCGCCACTGACAGAAATCAGAAGAGCCACCCACGTGCCTCCTTCACACTTCCTCTATTGTCTGGCTTTTATGCTCCACGGGCTCTTTTCCTGCACTGCTAAGATGACAGCCGAACACTTCTGTTTCTCCACCCACATCCTTCATCCGTACTAGTTTCTAGTTCTCCCAGCACGTGATGTATGCCTTTGCCTGTCTTCTGCACTGACTCCTGAAGGGCTGGTATTTGTATAAATGTCACGCACAAGTAGAAGACATATTTGATGGTCCCTCAAGCTGCATGCTTCTCAAGTCCCCAGAACTGTCATACTGAGTTGTACATAGGAAATAGAACCCTATGCCCCTGACCAATGGCAGAGTTGCTATCATGGGGCACACACAGCTCAAAGGCTCAGGTGCAATAACACAAGTCTGCAATAGTCCATCAGACCATTAAACTGTAATTAGGTTGCTGTAATCAGTTAATACCAAAGAGCATTATAATAATGGAAACTGTGGCTCTCACACTTTATATCTCACCCGGGATCAAATTAGTAGCCTCTTCAGTCTACGGGCATTGAGTAATAGCTGCTATTCGGCTGAATGCATCCATTTCTACTACAGTTGCTGGGTGAGCAGTTTGACAGAGGTGAGGACCCTTCCCTAGTGGACAGTGGAAATTTATATGACATTGTTGTACTGGAAATTGTAGTTGTCAAAGGCCCTTTAAAAATCCAATTCCTACTTTTGGCCAGCAAAACACAAATGAAATAAAATGTTAACAATTTACATAAGACGTCATTTCTTTTTTGGAAACAGGCTATATTAGAGATGGGTGTATTAATACTTGAGATTCAGGGTTGTGTTTATATTTATATCTATGTAAACAAACAAGCAGGCACTTAGGGAACCAGGCTCAGAGTTTTCAGAAATTTATGATGAGATTGTAATGTTTTTTTTTTATCACTTCTGCTGGTTTTAGCAGACAGTCCAGATGTGTTGGAAAGTGGTATTCTCTTACTGAATCTGATAGTAACTTTTCTTTCCCGTTTGTTTTCTCTTTTCTTCTCAGGACTCTCTACACGTGCAAATCATCAAAAAAGCCAAGATGTTGGTACTACTGGCAGGCATCTTTGTGGTCCACATTGCCACTGTCATTATGCTGTTTGTCTCCACCATTGCCAATGTGAGTAATGTTCATTCAGAAGTTACTGAAATGTTTACATAAAGTGCAACGAAAAATGTTTAAACCACAACCACTGTCCTCTGTGTACTTTCAGATTAGTTGTAGGAAAGGATAAACACACCCTGACCCTTCAAACACTTAAATAACAGGGCAGATGCCAGTGCCTGTAAGAATGAGCCCACCAGGCTGTAGGCATCTATTGTAGGGGCTTCTTCAGTCTCTACAGGAATTTTCCCAGTTGAGTTGGAGGTCGAACTGGTAGACGTGTGGGCTTTCTCTTGGCATAAGGTAAATGGTGGAATGAGCATTAGGGATATATTCCAGACAAGAGTGCTAGCCAAGGGGCCCAAGGACAGGCTTTGTTCTGGGCATAAGGAGGACAACCAGGTGGCAGGAGCAGAACTTCCCTTCCTTCTGGGAACCTTGAATAGAAGGAGAGAAGGGAGTGAGATGATGAGAAGCTTTGGTTGCCTGAATGATGGATTCAAGGTCTGAGAGTACAGTAGCATGTGAAAATGGAATTTTGTAAGATTAATCTGTTTCCACTGAATTCACTCAAACAAAACCACAAAAAAAATATAGAGGTAACAGGTCTTTCTCTGAACTTTGGACAACTCTGCCCTCTAGTGGTAGTTTGTAGCATCCTATTTGCTTTTCTTGTAAGCTTTTCTCAGAAATAAGAGCTCCTTGGACACAAAAACCAAGGTCACCAAATCAATCGCTGGACAGGAAAATAATGGTTCCAGAATCTGTTTAGGTCCCTATTGTAATGAAAGGATAAATGTGTTTTAAAGTTCAGATAAAAGAGTTTTGCCAACATTGGTGGGTGTGATTATAAGCAAGGCTAATTTAAGTATGACAGTGATAAGACAGAGCACTTGCCCATGTAGACTCCTGCAGACTGTAATTCAGCCAGTTCTGTATGCTGATCCTTGAGTCTTAGGCTAACAGGTCTGATAGACGACTTCAAACTAGATTAGTGGATGCCAAAGTGCTGAATGTTGAATCCAGAGCAGGCAATTGCACGTCCTTGGCTTGGCTTGCCATGCACTTTAACAGACATTCTGTGTGGACAGAGCTGGGTGTTGTCCATCCCAGTAGGGTAACTGTTTCTCTTGGGCAAGGTAAGAAGGGGCGCTGGCACCGTGGTGGGCCTCGGGGAATATATGCTGGTCATTCTTCTACTTTAGCTGCCCGACAGTAAAGCTGTTGCTGTACTAGTTTACGTGTTGTGACAATCAAAGTTTGATCATTCTGTTTAGATCAGGGGTGTCCAACCTTTTGGCTTCCCTGGGCCACATTGGAAGAAGAATTGTCTTGGGCCACACGTAAAATACACTAACACAAATGATAGCTGATGAGCTAAAAAAAAAGGTACAAAAAATCTCATGTTTCAAGAATGTGTGTTGGGTTTCATTCAAAACTGTCCTGGGTCACGCAGGTTGGGCATGCCTGATTTAGATGAAAGTGGTATATTAACCACCACCCTCATTGTTAATTGCTTAGTTACCCTTGTGTTTCTTAGTTGTCTCCAGTTAAATATTTTTTCTTAACTTTTTTTTTTCTTCTTAGCGAGGCCCTTATGTGAAACAGTCTTGATAGAGTGTAGGAATTGTGCATACCTAAAAAACCTAAAACCAATTTCCTCATCCAGGGTCTCCATTTCTTAGAACCTTAGAATTTGAAACCACTGTGGTTGAATTACTTCCTTTTTTTTTTTTTCTTTATTTTTTAAAGTGATGTGGAATGTGAAGCCCAGAAAGGCTAGGTGATTGATTTTTTTCCTTGGTCACACATTCTTTTCTCTTTCCTTTGGTGACTTCAGTTTTACTTGAAGCTTCTTTCCACCAGGAGGGGTTGCTCAGCTGTATTTGTGGCTAAATTCAGTGTCTTGACTAAGACTTGTTCCTGACACAAGCTGATAGGTATTTCTTTTTCTTTTATAGCAAAGGGTCAGTTTTTAAACATTTCTGTTTCCTCTTGGTTTCAGGTATGGGTGGTTTCTGATTTTGGAAAAGCATCAGTAGGTCTTTGGAAAAACTGTACCAATGGCAACTGCGAGGGAACCTTGATGTATGCCCATGAAGGTAGCTATAAAGCTATTGTCCGTGCTGACAATTCATGTGGGTGGGGAAATGTCCAGTCTGTCGGGGACTGGTTGGGTTGATGCCCTTGCTGTCTTCGCCCTGTGTCCACAGATGCGCTCAAGGCAGTGCAGGCCTTCATGATCCTGTCCATCATCTTCTCTGTCATCTCCCTCGCTGTCTTCGTGTTCCAGCTCTTCACCATGGAGAAGGGAAACCGCTTCTTCCTCTCGGGGGCCACCATGCTGGTGTGCTGTGAGTATCTCGGGCGCCCACCCCACTTTACAAAGGCCTGGCTTTTGTGGAGATCTGTCCGTGGGCATTCCTGGCAACTTGAACAGAGGAGCCCCTGGCCCCGGGAAACAGCCTTGTACAGTTGTCTCTTCTGATTATTTTTCTCCATTTGAAGACCCCTTGATCGGTGCTTAGACTAAGAGCCTTCCTCTGCATCACTGTTTAAGTCTACTGCTCTTCAGGGCAGTTTCCGAGTGGCCGGGGTGTGCCCACCAGGAGCACTTGTGTACAAGACACTTAAGGAGGGCGTGCAGGTGGGAGTCCTGGGAAAGGAGGAACCGCTGCCACAACGCTCGCAATGGTGGTCCTCCTGAACCCACACAGTGGGGAAAGGCCATGTGCTTTTGCATCCTGGGGCAGCCTGCCTACCCGGTGCTGCGGTCCAGGCAGGAGAGCTGGGTTTCTGTGCTTTCCTTCACACTTGCAGCCACACATGCCCGTGCAGATGTGAGAGCCCAAACACCTGTAATTGGCCACCAGAACTATCAAGCTTGGTTCAGGGCAAATCGAGGCAAACGATAGGGGTCAAAGAGCCAGATTTCATTTTCCCATTGCGGATGAGGGAAATAAGGATCTTCTAAAAATGATACAATGTTGTTCTTGGTTTTAGTAAAACCAAAAACCCCAAAAGAACCGCTCCCCCCCGCTAACCCGTTGTCTGTCCCTGCAGGGCTGTGCATCATGGTTGGAGTGTCCGTCTACACTCATCATTATGCAGGCGGCCAGGGCACCCTCTACGCTAAAAGTCACCACGGCTACTCCTTCATCCTGACCTGGATCTGCTTCTGCTTTAGCTTCATCATCGGCGTCCTCTACCTGGTCCTGAGAAAGAAATAAGGCTGAACCAGTTCATGGGGGGGGG
>PVKE010010542.1:31250-42340 GCA_004027555.1 Craseonycteris thonglongyai | reverse complement strand
TGTTTTTGCCAGCCCCGGGCCGCGCTCCGAGTCTCTGTCCCCGAACCGCTGCTTCCCTTTTCCTCTCCCGCTCTCCCCTTTTTTCTCTAACCTTTGTGTGTTGTTCCGCGTTGTGTGGTTCTCTTAGTTGAGGTTTCTTCTCAGGGTTTCCCCTGTGGATTCCCCTCTGTTCACAAGGCCCTTCCCAGGCAGTTATCGGTGTTCTCCTCTCATGCCGCCATCTTGGATCCCCCTCACATATTTCCTTTCTTAATTCAAATACTCTTCTCAGAACTTTCTCACAACTTAGCCATCTTACTGCTGTGTAATATGGTAAATCTTGCGATTCTGTGTATCTTTCAACATGTCTCTGAACTGTCTATGGTTGAGCCCATGTGACCTTATTAAATTCACCATCTTCACCACAGGATTCAGTACACTGCTTCTGTCCACATATTTAGCACACAAAGCTTGCTGGTGAATAATACAGTGCACGAACATTGGTTGTGGAATGTTTTTCTCATTACACATCTGCTTCACTTGTCCAACCAAGCCTTTCTTTATGCCACTCATGTTCTTTCCTTCATCAACAGTCAGGCAACTGAGGTTAGTCCAGTCCAAGTTATAATCAGCAAATGTTTTTTTCAATTCATTGAATATATCCTCTCCGGTAACAGTGCCATACATGCTATGTAGGGAAGCCAGCTCTTGTGTTATGATCATGTCTTCATCCACACCTCTAATGAACACAAACAGTTGAGAGGTGGAACAGCTGTGCAGCGATTCATCCATTGCAATTGAAAAATGGCGAAACTTGCTAGCATTTTTCGCTATTTGAGTCACAATGTTTTCACCTATGTCTGCAACACGGTGGGCAATGGTATTTGCACCCAAAGCTACATTTTTAAATTGTTTTGACTTCTCTGGGCAAAGTTCCTCAGCCACCTCCAACAAACATTCCTTTACTACTTCACCATCTGTAAACGGTTTGCCACTTTTAGCCAGGACGTAGGCAACTTTATAACTGGCCTTAGTTAAGGATTCATTTTCATTTGAGGATTTACTGAACAATGTCCTCTTGAGATGTGAGTTGATTTTGTAATTTAGAAAATTTTTCGGCACGGACTTTATCCTCCAACTGTGCATATTTCTCCTGATGTTTGCTTCGATGATGGCGGCACAGGTTGCATTCTTTCATCACAGCCACGGTTTTTTTGCAAATCATACACAATGCTTTCTCGCCGAATTTGATGAAGAAGTATTTCAAACTCCATTCTTCTTGAAATTGCTGACACTCATCGTCCATTTCTCTTTTCCTCTTCTCGGCCATCGTTGGGCACTAAAATAAAGTGACTTCAACATGAATAAATAGTGAAACTGAAAGTATCTTGCACACAATATTGCTCAAAAAAACCTGATTATGCGAACTAATTTTGTCACAATTATAGCTGCAAATGACCCGAAACAATTTTTAAAAATTCTTATGATTTCTTAAGTTAAACTTACCTGAATATAGTCTGCAAATATATCCACTTATGGTAGAGAGATTGTTGCTTTTAAAGTTTCCTCTTCAGAATATTCGGAAAATTCTTGTTAAACTAACGACATTCCCAATACTTTATACACACTGGTAAGTAATTACGCGAAGGAAATTATCACTAAATAAAATAGAGTGCAACATGTTTTGCAATTAGACGCTGACACCAACACCTCCTCATCGCAGTAGTCAACCGCAACTGGCAAACTGTGATCAAAATAATCAAGTCTTAAACAAGCAGCAAACCATTTAAAAACTCTGCCACTAGGTGGCGTTATATTATCTCATTGACGGTGAACAGAAGTAGAAAAAGTAAGTGGCTGATCTTGGCAGGATACACGTAAATTTCCGTAATTTTTTTCCGTAGATAAAAAGGTCTCCATGGGCCGGATGAGAGGGCCTTGCGGGCCGCATCTGGCCTGTGGGCCATAGTTTGGAGACCCATGTCTTAGGGCAATGTTCTCAAAATGTGGTCCCTAGACCAGCAACATCAGCATTACCTGGAAATTTTGGGCTAACCCCTTGACTTACTGAATCACAAACTCTGGGGTCTGTTTTATAACAAGCCTTTCAGGTGATTCTAATGTACACAAAAGATAACCACTACTTCAGGGTATCAAGAAAATCAAGAAAAAATCCATCTTTTTATCATTCAGTTCTTTCATTTTCATAAAGTATGGGTTTTGGTCTTAAATACGTCTCTCTCATTTTTTAAACTGTTATCTTTGAATGCATTTCAGTTTGCCATGTTGTTACCAGGTTGTTCTTTTCTAATTGATGAAGTTAAGCTTGAATGTGTTAAGTGTTCTGATAACATTTGTATTTTTCTTTGTATATTTTGATAAAAGAGGCATCAGTGCAAGGAAAGTTAGTTTGAAAACGAATGACTTTTGCATTGACACTTTTTTTTTTTTTTATTGATTTTTGACAGAGAGAAACAGAGACAGAGAGAGACAGAGAGAAGGCAGAGGGCCCAGAGCAGTCTCCATAGTTGACATTAGTTTTCCATATAGTTTCACTCCACAGGTGGGCACAGGGCTGTGCAGGGCAGGAATTGGGCCGGGAGCCTCCCACATAGGTCTCAGCAAGAACTGAACTGGGGGCACACCCCAGTTCAGCATGTGGGTCCTCACGGGCCAGGGCCGGGATTTGATCCTTAGTTCCCGGGGCTTCAAAGCAAGCGCTTAACCCGATGAACCATCCCAGCTTTCCCATTGACACATTTTTTTAAGACCTATTGTCTTTAGCCAGAACCATATAATCTTTACTACTGAATTCCAATTAAAATAATATGGCAAATATAAGAGAATCGTCTTATTTAACTTTGGTCCAAGTTGAGTTTGGAGGAAGAAAAGAAGTTCTAGGGAAAGAAGAAATTTGTTTTGTTTGGTGAAACAGTGGTATATGGTATGGTAGTCCCCCTTTATCCTTGGAGGATAAGTTCTAGGTCCCAGTGGATGCCTGAAACTGAGGGTTGTATCAAACCCTATATATACCGGTACTACCCCGTATGTTTTTTTTCTTATAAGTACATATCTCTTCCCTTATCTCATTTCCCATTTCCCCCAAGAATACTCACTGGTGGCATTTGTGGCTACAACATTTACTTCAAGATAATTTGCAGATTACAGTCTTAACATTATCCCCAAAGTTCCATGATTTGAAATTTACCACACAAAAAAATATTAACTACTGATTCTCATATGTATTTCTGTTACATTAGGATTAGAGACCAGTTCTGTTTAGAAATAACTCCAGGAACAGTTTTTATGTTTTATTTTCACATTGTAAGCCATGTTTAAGTAAAATTCCATGAAAGTGAGCTGCACTTTTTTTTTCTAAATGGGAAATCAGTTAAAGGAAGCACTTTATGGCTTCTCTTTGGCTCATCTGAATTGCCAGCATCACTACTCTTGTGTTTGGGACCATTATTAAGTAAAATACTTGAACATAAGCACTGTAATACTGAGATGGCTGCTAAGTGACTAACGGACTGGTAGCATATACATACAGTGTGTATAGGCTGGAGCTGGGCAGTGTGAGATTTCATCATGCTACTCAGAACAGTGTGCTCTTTAAAACTTATGAATTGTTTATTTCTGGAATTTTCCATTTAATATTTTTGACCACAGCTGACAGTGAGTAATTGAAACCGAAGGACAATGCTAATTGTATCCTTTTGCAGTACTGCTATAGTCCTTGAGAACTTTAAGTAGGAAAAAGCTTATTATAATTATGTTAAAATATGCTTTAAAAATATTATAAATGTTCTATATAATACTTCTTATAATTAATAGTTTGTATTGAGTACCTCAGGACAGAGGTTAGCAAACTGTAGTCCACCTACCTGGGTATTTTTTTGTTTGTTTTGTTTTTTTTTAAGATTTATTTTATTGTCTGAGAGAAGATGAGAGAGAGAGAGCAGAGGAGGGCCCAGAGTAGTCTCCATAGTTGTGCATCATTAGGTTTCATTCCACACAAGTGGATGTGGGGTTGTGTGGGGAGGGAACCAAACTGGGGCCTCCTGCATGCGAGGCAAGAATTTTTTCAGCCTTGCCATCTTGGAGGTTACCCACAGTTCAGCGTATGGTTTCGCACCAGCTGGGAATTGAACCCTGGACCTCACGATTGAGAGGGAAGCACTCAACCACTGAGCTATCTGGCATCCCCTGTTTTATAAATAAGTTTGAGTGGAACATAGCCATACTTATTTGTTTACTTTTGTACATGGCTACTTTTATAATGGCGGAGTTGAGTAGTTGCAACAGAGACCCTATGTCTAGCAAAGCCTAAAATAGTTATTACTGTCTGGCCCTTTAAGAAAAAATTTGCTGGTTTAGAAAATTAAGAGCATATAATTACATTAAGGCCAAGAAAACATTATGTTCCACTATTTCAGCATCATTTATATCAAATACTCCTCAATCATGGAGTTCCCATTTAATACTTGATTAGTATGGTTCATTCACAAAATTCTATTGAAAAATATTAAAGAGAGTATTTTTCTTTAAATTTTTATCTTTAAGATGAGACTTACAATAATATGATATATAAAACTAGCCAAGAGTTGTGAAAAGCATTGGGTTGAGAACCAGGGCTAAAATTCAGGTTTTCTCTTTCTGCCTTAGGCTAGCTATTTGATTTAGACATAATATATTTAACACATTTACCAAAAAATGCAGGAATTGAAGTGAATTACCTCAGAGTTCACTTTCAGCTCTACGTTTTGATAATATTGTCCTTTCTAAATATTTTTTTGATGTCATTAAAAGCTTCTTATTAATCTTATTGACCTTTAAACTAAATACAGACTTATGTTTTTAACAGTAGTTCATATAAAAGAGTAAAACCTTTGTATATGAATATAGAAATATTTAACCAAATTTGACATTTTGTTAATGTATTGTTTTTATTTTAGGTCATCTGAGTTCTTCTTCCATATACCCCATATGTAGTGCTCCATATTTATTGGCAACTTCATGCTCAGATGAGAAAGTAAGATTCTGGAGATGCAGAGTAACAGATGGAGAACCTGCCACATCAAAGAATGGAAAAATGGATCTTGTATACATTTGGGAAGAATGGCCATTACTTATTGAAGATGGACTTCAGAGCAATAGTAGTATAACTATACCTGGTAGGCCTGTAGAAGTTAGTTGTGCACACACAAATCGTTTAGCAGTAGCTTATAAGCAGCCTGCATCTAGTAATAGATCTCAGGACTTTGTGATGCATGTAAGTATTTTTGAATGTGAGTCTACAGGAGGCTCATGTTGGGTCCTTGAACAGACAATTCATTTAGATGAGTTAAATACTGTGTTGGATTCTGGCATTAGTATTGATAGCAATTTAGTGGCCTATAATAAACAAGAGGTACATTTATCCAGTAAAGAGAGTATAACTTCAAACATAAAGCATTTAGTTCACTTAGATTGGATGTCTAGAGAAGATGGTTCTCATATCTTGACTGTAGGAATTGGATCAAAACTTTTTATGTATGGACCCCTGGCTGGCAAGGTACAAGAACAGACTGGTAAGGAAAGCCTGATATTTCCTCTGTGGGAGAGTACCAGAGTACCTCTTTCTAAATTTGTGCTGTTACGAAGTGTGGATTTGGTCTCTTCTGTAGAAGGCTTTCCACCTTTTCCAGTTTCTTTATCATGGGTCCGGGATGGCATCTTGGTGGTAGGAATGGATTGTGAAATGCATGTATATTCCCAGTGGCAGCCATCTTCTAAACAAGAACCTGTTATAACTGATTCATACAGTGGGAGCACTCCTTCTATAGTAAGTTTAATAAAACAGAGTAATTCATCAAGTTCTGGATTACATCCTCCAAAGAAAACTCTAACTCGATCCATGACCAGTCTTGCGCAGAAAATCTGCGGAAAGAAAACTGCATTTGATCCTTCTGTGGATATGGAGGATTCAGGTCTGTTTGAAGCAGCTCATGTTCTTTCCCCGACTCTACCTCAATACCATCCCTTGCAGCTTTTGGAACTCATGGATCTTGGCAAAGTTCGAAGAGCAAAGGCCATCTTGTCACATCTCGTCAAGTGTATTGCTGGAGAAGTTGTGGCTCTGAATGAAGCTGAATCTAGTAATGAGCGCCGCCTTAGGTCTCTCACAATTAGTGCCAGTGGAAGCACTACCAGAGACCCCCAGGCATTCAACAAGAATGAAAATACAGATTACACAGAAATAGATTCTGTCCCTCCCCTTCCTTTATATGCTTTACTTGCAGCAGATGATGATAGTTATTACTCATCTTTGGAGAAATCTAGTAATCATAATATCTTAAATAACTCAAATCAGTTGTCAAAAGAAAGTTATGATGAACTTTTTCAGAGCTCAGATTTAATGACCGATAGTCATGTGTTAGAGACAGATGAAGAAACTACGAAACCCAGGGTTATTGACCTTTCTCAGTACAGTCCGACTTACTTTGGTCCTGAGCATGCTCAGGTTCTGTCAGGCCACTTGCTTCATTCTAGCTTACCAGGACTCAGCAGGATGGAGCAGATGTCTTTGATGGCCTTAGCAGATACAATTGCAACTACCAGCACTGATATTGGAGAAAGCAGAGACAGAAGCCAAGGTAAAACTAAATTGGGTATAAGAATGGAGGAAAAGCTGATGATATTTTGACTTATTTTCATAGAAAATCTAACACAATTTTTATAAAAATGATGCTCATGAAAGTTTTTTTATCATCATTGCTGACTTCATAGTAATTTTAACTTCAATATACACTATTTATCCCATAAACCATAGTACTCTGACAAATTATATAGAGATTCATTATGTGAGTCATTTTTAATTTTTACCTAATTGTCTGCTTCATAGTGTTACATGTCCAACTGTATCCTTTGAGTATGGCAAATTAACATTCTTTTTAAATAATTACTTTAGATACCTGAAAATGTGTTTTTTGCTGTAGTTTTCCTCGTTTTAATAATTCACTGTTACTTGGGGTTTTTTTTTAATATGGAGGTTTTTTTAAAAAAAAATTAGTGTTAATGTATACTTCTACCTAGAATAACAAAAATAAGCATAATAAAATTAGGTCTTCTCCTCACCCAGAGAGCTTTATTTTCTTCTTCTTAGTCTCCTAAGTTTTGAACAAATTTGAATGTAGAATTCTTATAAAATCACAAATAAAATCTGAAATTAATGAGCCCACCCTTGTGTTTAAAAATAAAATTATGGGGTAAATTTAAGAAAAAAATAATAATTGAAAATTTAAGAAAAAATATTGATCATAAATCATGATATTTTAAGAAGTATTACTAGTAGGTACTATTTTTTAATGTAAATATAGGTGGTTTATGTTTTTAATTGTTTAAAAATCAGGTCTTCCCACCATATAATTATTTATTTCAGTGTTAGCAGCTTATTGGGTGGGTATATGACTTGAGTCAATATGAGAAATATACAACAGAGAAAGTTAAACTGTTTTTTATAAATTCAGGCACAATTTAATTTAAATACGATTCAGATCAGAGGAGGTTTGATTATAGAAAGTGCCACATGATCCTGAGTCGGCTCATTTTTTTCTTTATTATTTTTCAAATTATTTATAGTACTTATTTCTGTAATGTGTAATTATATGAAAAAAAATATTTAGATTGGTAATTTTTTTTAGTTTCAGAATGTTTTGTCTCTATTTGGTGCTAAGACATATGTTGCTTGCCAGAATTACTAGCATTTACTTGTGTTTGGCTGATGAAATGTTTTTTACAAATAAAAATAAGTACTTTTTTTTTTTCTTTTATATAGGTGGAGAAACTCTTGATGAGTGTGGGTTAAAATTCCTTTTAGCTGTTCGACTTCATACTTTTCTTACAACTTCCCTTCCAGCTTATCGAGCTCAACTCCTTCACCAAGGTAATTTTGGTAGTACTGTAATCTATTAAAAGGAAATAAGTGTAGTAGAAGAAGAAGAAAGGCTTGAGAACTTTTAAGTTTGTTTTTGCTCAGCTACAATGATGAAAAATTTGACACATTTGGAGTTTCCTTAGTTTATTTCTAAGATTTTTTTTTTTATTGTTTTTGACAGTAAGAGAGAGAGACAGAGACAGAGAGAAAGGGGAGGGCCCAGAACAGTCTCCATAGTTGCACATCATTGGTTTTTCCACATAGTTTCATTCCACAGGTGGGCTTGGAGCTGCACAGGGCAGAAACTGGGCCGGGGTCTTGCCCCGGTGAGAACCAAACTGGGGCAATCCCCAGTTCAGCATATGGGTCCACACGGGCTGGGGCCAGGATTTGATCCTTGGTCCCTGGGGCTACAAAGTGAGTGCTTAACCCACTGAGCCATCCTGGCTTCCCCTCCTTAGTTTATTTTTTTAAATGTTTATTTCCACTTAATCTTCTTTGCTTTAAATAGTGGATACATTTTTTTTTTTTTTTGGTAGATGAAGTTAATGAATAAATAAAAATATTTAGCAATTAGGCAGTTGAATATTCTGCATTATGTTTTCAAATGCACCATACGTTAAAAGCCAACTAGTATTGTTTAATTCTCTTTAATTTCTTCTTTATTTTCTTTTTTTTTTTTTTTATTGTTTGAGAGAAAGTGAGAGAGAGAAACCGAGAGAGACTGGGGAGGACCTAGAGTAGTCTCCTAAGTTGTACATAATTAACTGTGACATAGTTTTAGTCCACACAGGTGGATGTGGGCCGTGTGGGGTAGGAATTGAACTGGGGCCCTCCCACATGGGAGGCAAGAACCTTTGCCACCATCCTAGCCATTATCAGTTGTGCTGCCATTTAGCATATGGGTTTGTAAAGGCTGAGGCCGGTATTTGAACCCCTGGCCTCATGGTTTCAAGGCAAGCACTCAGCCTTCTGAGCTATCCTGGCATTACGTTTTTCTCCTTTTTGACATTTATCTAACTTCATCTTTTTTCTAGACTCTTAATAGCATTTCTGTTATAGAAAAAATATATATTGAACTTTTGTTTTACGAAAAATGGTATGTTCCCAAAACTATTAACATTAATGTGTATTTTGTTTTATTTTTTTTTATTTTATTTTAGATTAATTTTATTGTTTGAGAGAAGGTAAGAGAGAGACGGAAAAGGGGGAAGGGCCCAGAACAGTCTCCATAGTTATATATCATTAGTTGTGAGATAGTTTCATTCCACACAGGTAGATAGATGTGGGGCCACGCAGAAAGGAACCAAACTGTGAGTCTCCCTCATGGGAGGCACGAACCTCTGCTGACATCCTGGCGGTTACCAGTTGCACCACGGTTCATCATACGGGATTGCACAGGCTGGGTCTAGGACTCGATCCCTGTACCTTGAAGTTTGCAAGGCAAGCACTCAGCTTGCTAAGCTATCCCGGAATCCTCAGTGTATACTTTAGATATTGGTTTAATAATGTTTCAGATACTGTTACGTACTGTTAGTCATGACTGTCAAAGTAACAAAAGTACTTAAGTTTAGGATATTTATTGGCCCATGAAGTGCAAGAGATAGAGCTGGCTTTCAGTATTATTGAATCTATAAGTACAGTGTTACTGGGAGTCTACATGTTCGCCTCTGCTCATTGGTCTCTGTCTCTTGCTGTCTTTTCCCTTCTTTCTCTGTTTCTCTTTCTGCTTCCTCCTTCCCATCATTTTGCATTTAGCTTTAGAAAAGTAAAGCTTAAAATTCTGAAGTCAAATTCTATAATTATGAAAATTATTGAACTTGTTTGAGAAATAATAGGAATCTAAAAATAATTTAGAATAATAGTTCCTTCACAGTATAGTTTTCATTTTTTCAGTTTCTTTTTTTTTTTTTTTATTGCCAAAGACAGGTATATTGGGAAAGTCATATTCTTTGACTCTGGATATTTGTTTAAAAATTTCAGTCCATATATGTCAAAACCACATCTTAAAATTAATCATTTACTTCACCCAATAATACTAAACAAAGTGTGCTATGAAGAGACAAAAATAGAAGCTGAACAATAAGCACTCCATGTTGGATCAGTATGTTTACAGAATTGCTGATGCAACAGTGCTCTATAAATATAAAAATGTCTCGCTAATATAGTGATAAGGAGTAATAGTATTTACTATATGCCAGGTATTGCTCTAAATGCTTTAACTATATTATTTCTTTTAATCCTCACAATATAATAAGGTAGGTGCCATGATTATTCACATTTTATAAATGAGGAAATTGAAGAATCAAGATAGCAAGTAACTTGCCCAAAGTTACATAGTAAGTTAAGAATGGAGCTGGAATTTAATGTATGCATTCTGATTCCAGAGTCTATACAGTCTTAGGTTCTGTTTCACCAACCTATACTATATATACTTGATGCTTTTTTAATTCCATGGAATTAAAAGTACAGTACTGTACATATGTTGACCAAATGAAGGTGAGAATCAACTGTGAAGAAGAATGGTTTCAGTACAGAATAATGCTTTAAGTGTTTCTCATATTTTAAAGAAAGATTATGAGTAATAGCTAGAAAACAAAATTACTCAGTGACATTTTCCATAAGCACTTTTTGCTTGTATTTAAAAATATTGAAGTGAGAATTGTTTGGAAAAGTGAGCGAAAAAAACAACCATATTCCCTCCAGCCCTAAACCCTTAATTGTAACTTTTGTAAAGTTCCGAACTTTTTATTGCAAATATGAAACACACGTTTCTAATAGTCATTATATAATCATGTTTATATTTCTAAACATTATTTTGTATATGCAGGTCTGTCTACTAGTCATTTTGCCTGGGCATTTCACTCAGTAGCAGAAGAAGAACTACTGAACATGTTGCCAGCAATGCAGAAAGACAATCCCACTTGGTCTGAACTGAGAGCTATGGGTGTGGGGTGGTGGGTCCGGAATACCCGCATCTTACGCAAATGCATAGAAAAGGTAGGTATTTTATGTTGGTGTAAAAAATGAGTTACCGTAGTATATTTTGGATGTTTCTTTAAATGACATTCCATATTTCCTCTCCTGTTACTCTCTCTTTGTAAACAGTAAAATGATTTTAAATAGTCTTTATATTTGAAACTATCATGTTAATATAATATTTTAAAATTTATATTATAATTTTTAAACAGCCAGT
>PVKE010010542.1:0-31150 GCA_004027555.1 Craseonycteris thonglongyai | reverse complement strand
ATACATGCATGCATTTATATACATATTTTTTAATTTATTGAGCATTTAAATAGATAATGTGTGCTGGTTTTGTATATGAAGGAAAACTATTCGTTAGCTATTTTTGTGAAATTTTGACCAATATTTTCTAATTATAGGTAGCCAAAGCAGCCTTTTATAGAAAAAGTGATCCTTTAGATGCTGCCATTTTTTACCTTGCAATGAAAAAGAAAGCTGTGATATGGGGATTATATAGGTAGGTGAGAAAACTGCTTTAAAATGAGAAACTTTTTGTAAGGAGTAAATATATGAAGTGAAGATTTGTTGTTTTTGTTAGTATGATTCATGTAGATTCTTAGTAATATTTGTATTCAAAGAGAGATTTCATAAGGAAGAAGCCCAGGTGTTTTCCAGAGCAGAAGATTTTGAAGAGCTCACTTTAGTTTGTTTTCAGGTTTATCAGTCAAAAAAATACTCTTTTGCTTATTTTAAGAACTTCTTGTGATACTCCTATAGAACAAAGAACTAAACCAGAAATTTTCATCTCGAGCGGGTAAGAAGATGAATTGGTAGAGTCTCGAACAGGCATCTGCTCTGTTCCCTATTAAGAGCTCATGGACCAGGCTGTCCCTCCAAACTGCTATCCTCCTCTGGGTCCAGACCCCATTCTTGAGTGTGGATCACTTAGAATTTTTCTCTTTTCACTTGTCATCTGCAAGACTTGGTAAACATGATTACTATAAATAGTTCACCATTTGTTTTGGGTTCAGTTCCAGATGAATTCATACAAATAGCAACCTTTGGGGGAAAAATCATAGATACCAATCTGTTTTCTAAGAGCCTGGACCTTTTAGAATTGTTTTGAATCAGGATAGGTTCTTTAGGTTTTCATCACCAAAGTCACCCTTAGCTGGGCACCTTTACCTAAAGGTGATTGAAGACTTCAAAATGATTAAAGTAGCATGGAAGTTAATATAAATTATATATTTCACATGGATTTAAAAATAATTTCTCAAAATGCTGCTATTGCACTTTTCTTTGTAGTTCAAAAGATTTTCCCCCATAATCTCTGAGGTATATGTATGAAAAAGTAAATGTTTATCATAAGTGTTCTTTGTGCTCAGAAAAGAAGCAGATGTATAGTAATTTATGAACTGGCAAATTTTTCTTTTGAGTCTTAACTATTAAGTGGCTAACTTTATAAAATTGGTACTGATGTATAAACATTGTGTTCCAAAATTGTTACACTTCTTTTCTTCTATATAGATCTCAAAAAGACACCAAGATGACACAGTTTTTTGGACACAGTTTCGAAGATGAGAGATGGCGTAAAGCAGCTTTAAAGAATGCTTTTTCTTTGCTAGGCAAACAAAGATTTGAACATTCTGCAGCATTTTTTCTTTTAGCTGGTTGCCTCAGAGATGCAATTGAGGTAATGAATGGACCCTTTTTAAAAATAGCATTGTCATCCTTAGCCTGTTTATCTAGGACTGTAATTTTTATTTTTTTCTTTCAACTTAGGTGTAATGGAAATAACAGAAGGATATATACCCAAAGTAACTGATAATATTTAATAATAGCTTTTAAAATTTAGTCATTTGCATGGTCAGATGGGCACTCGGCTTATCAGGAGGAGCGCTTCATAAATTAAATAAATGCCTACCCACTGTGCCATCTGAAATTAATATAAAATAATATTGAATGTCAGCTATAATTTAAAAATATAGGGGATGCTGGGATAGCTCAACAGGTTGAGCACTTACCTTGCAACCGCGAGGACTGGTGATCAAATCCTAGCCCTGGCCAATGCAAACCCATAGGCTGAACTGCATCAGGTTCTCACCTCCCATGCAGGAGGCCCCCAAGTTTAGTTACTGCTCTGCACAGCCCCACATCCACTTGCGTGGAATGAAATTATGTCTCAGCTAATGATGTACAACAATGGAGATTGCTCTGGGCCCTCCCCACTTCTCTCTCTCTTCCTCTCTGTCATCTCTCAAAAAAATAAATCTTAAAAAAAAAAATACACACACACACACACACACACACACATAATATATATAGTCACAGGATATAGAGTACAGCATAGGGACTATAGCCAATGGTATAATAGCTATGTAGGGTGTCAGAGTGGTAGTAGCGGTAATTTTTTTTAATTTAGTCATTTAGCTTGAATGATATGTATACAGAATTAAGATGAACCAAGTAGTTTTGGTTGGTAGAGATGGGTAGTTAATGTGACTTTTAAGAATATCCAGGAACAAGTGAAAAAAAAAGTTTGTTCTATCAGTTTAAACATATTAGAACCAATAGTTGGGTCTTTCTTAGTTGATGAACTTTAGCTAATTTTTAACTGATCATTTCTCACTAAACCTTTAAAAAAATTATAAACACTTAAGATATTATAACATTTTTATCTCATATTTCCCTTTTGCTCAGAGTTTCATAGAAATGAATTAAACAGCTTTTTAATTTGGAAACACTGTAGTCTGCTGAGGTGGAAGAGGAAGAGTAAAAGTTCAAGATTAAAACAAAATGGGAAGCTGGGATGGCTCAGCAGGTTAAGCGTTCACTTTGCAGCCCCAGGGACTGAGGATCGAATCCTGGCCCTGGCCCATGCAAACCCATATGCTGAACTGAGGTATGCTTCCCATGCAGGAGGCCCCAGTTTAGCTCTTGCCCCCCGGTTTGGCCCTTGACTTGTGGGGGCATGCCTCCCATGTGGGAGGCCCCGAGCCCAGTTCCTGGCCACCTGTGTGGAATGAAACCATGTCGAAAAAACTAATGTGGAACTTTGGAGAATACTCTGGGCTCCCTCCCCCTTCTCTCTGTCTCTGTCAAAAACAATAAAATAAATCTTTAAAAAAAAAGAATAAAAAATATGATTCTGTTAAGAATTATTCACTATTTCCTCATTAGGCCACTTCTTTTTGCAAATACATATTTTGTGCTAGCAGATTGATTTGTAAGTTTCATAAATGTCAAGTAGAGTTGCTAAAGGAAGCAGTAAATGTTTTATTTTTTATCATCCTTGTTTGCTAATTTTAGATATTAATAAAGCTTTGTGTTCATCTAGATATTCGTAAAACAGTTGAGTTTATCTCATGAAAGATAACTGCTTATTTATAAACAATGTATTTTTTTTGAAGGTATGTCTTGAGAAACTGAATGACATTCAGTTGGCTGTTGTACTAGCAAGACTTTATGAGTCTGAATTTGATAAATCTACAACATATAAATCTATCTTGCGTAAAAAAGTTTTGGGAATGGATTCTTCTGTCAGTGAACTCAATTCACTGAACATCAATGTGCATTATGATCCTTTTCTTCGGAGTATGGCATATTGGATTTTGGAAGATTATAATAGTGCCCTGGAAACATTAATAAAGCAGCCTATCAGAGATGATGGTAAGCTGCACTTCTAAGATGTTAATGATTAAGAGTTTTATTAGTTATTTACTGTGTACAGAACACACTGTTGGGTACTAAGAGCAATACAAAGCAAGTTGAACTCATGGTCTGAGACTTCATGGTTTATTTGGGGACACACAGATATACGAGGGCTGTCTGGAAAAAATCCAGCCATAAATGCCTCTATTTTTTATTTTACAGGGCTAGATACTTTCTGGACAGCCCTCATATATACATGTTTTTGTTATTTGGGAAATTTCTTTTTTTTCGTTTTTCAGTAAAAAAGAACCAGTCACTTTAGTTTTCTGTTTTTATGAGATCTGCGTATTGGGCATTAGTATGTAAACATTTGAATATAAATGTTTTGTAGAAAGTACTGATATAAAGTCAGTTTATCTTATGTACAAGTTAGTGTAGTACGGTGATTATTATGATATTTATAGTAAAAATGTGTTTGTTGTAAAGAGAGTTGATTTAAGTGATGTGATTAAAAATTTTAAATTCTTGACTGTCTTATTCGTGAGATGAGTAAGATAGAGAATGTTTTAAATGTTTCCTTTTCAGTCTACTTCTGGCTCTTTTTAAAAGAAATCCTTTCTGCTAAAGCTTTTTTAGAAATCATAAAATAGAATTCTTTATGTAAGTTTATATAAAAATGATGGGATATGCTTTTCAAATATGCTTTCTTAGGTAGAATTGAATTGTGTATGATAGCTGGTATAGTAAGTGGCATATCATTTGCAGTACTAATTGGAAAAATGTTTTACTTCATAGCTTTTTATATAGCATCATTTAATTAGGAAGCATCATATGTCTTATTATGAGAAGTTTATGAGAAACCATGCTACTCAGTTGTTCTAGTCTCCTTGCCATCTGAATAGAAGATATCCAAACTGGTCTAATGTAATGGAGGGGAAAAAGAAAAGGCTGTCCAGTTACTTATTTTATACCTACACATATTCATGTAAAAAATATACTTTGATTTTGTATAAATACATAATCACATACTTTTAGAGCCAAGGAAACCTGTAATCTAGAAGAAAATTTTAAAAGATAATAGTGGCTTGAACCAGGATAATAGAAGTTGAGGCAGAAAGGAGTAGTTGCATTTGGAATATAATTTTAAGGTTGACTAGATAGGACTGGATTAGATATGGAATGTGAAGAGAATAAGAATCAAGGATAACTTGTTTTTTTATATAGAGCAATAAAAAATTATATGGGAAAGACTGGGAGCAGATTTAGGGAAGTGTTGCTTTAGGTAGAGAAGACTTCTCTGATAAAACGACCTTTGAGCAGAGACCTAATTGAAATAAGTGAGTGATCAATATAGATATTTGAGTAAAGAATGGTTTAGGCCAAGACTCACTAAATGAAATGGCCTTGAGACAAGATTATGTACATATAAATGGATATGTGATGTAGACCGTTGGAGAGAGTAATCTATATAGGGTGAAGTTGGGAATGGTACTAGAGATGTGCAACTTATTAGTGTATAGATAGTATTTTAAGCCATGGAAATGTATGAGTCACACGGGGAGTATAGGTAGAAAAGAAGTCAAGCACTGAACTCTAGGGTATTTTACATTCAAAGACAGAGATGAGGAATATTTACCAAAGCAGACTGAGGAGTGTCCTAGAAAGTAGGACAAAAAGAACTAAGAGTAAGTGGATGTTTTAAATTACGTTAGATTGTTACCTAAGGAGATGTGAAATCATTACAAACTTTGTTTTCCTACTCTGTTAGAACTCTGATTACAGATGAGTTCTTTTCTGTTCAGTGTTAGTATGGTTTGCTAATAACGTTTTGTCAAAAGACCAGGTAGATAAAGGTGGCACGGTAGAGAAAAAGGCAACTCTTGAAGTTTTTCTTAGCTCATAAAATGAATTTACTTTCAGATCAAGCTGAGACGTCAGCCTGTAATCCTGCAGTTTTTAATTTCTACAATTATCTAAGAACACATCCTCTTTTGCTGAGACGTCATTTTGGATCATCTGATACATTTTCCACACATGTGAGTTTAACAGGAAAAATTGGACTAGCAGGAACAATTGATTTAAATGAAAGAAGATTATTTTTTACTACTGCCAGTGCTCATTTAAAAGCTGGCTGCCCCATGTTGGCTTTGGAAGTATTATCAAAGATACCAAGAGTCATCAAGAAAACCAAACCTTTTTGTAGAACATCTAGTTTTCTGGATATTAGTAAAGACAGTTCTCCTACTTCTCCATTGAAATTGTTTGCTAGAGAGGATAAGTCATCTGCTATTGATTGGTCACAGTCACTGATGAATGGTTTTGGATCTTCTTCAGAGGGTTCTTCAGAGAAGCAATCAAACTCTACTCTTTCTTTTGACTGGAGCCAGCCAAGTGTTGTATTTCAGGAAGATTCTTTAGAATTAAAATGGGACAGTGATGATGAAGAAAATGAGGATCTCCCTATTTCAATGAAAGAACTAAAACCTTTACAGAGAAAATTAAAAAAAACAGATGAAACAAGTTCTAATTATACAGAATCTCTTAGCACACTAGATGAAAATGACATTTTAAGTCCATCGGAAGATATAATTGCAGTTCAGTTAAAATTTAGAGCATGTTTAAAGATTCTCACAGTAGAACTTCGTACTTTATCTACTGGCTATGAAATAGATGGTGGCAAATTGCGATACCAGCTGTATCACTGGCTTGAAAAAGAGGTGATAGCTCTTCAGAGGATTTGTGACTATTGTTCAGATGCTGAAGAATCACAGTCTGCATTTGATGGAAATGGAGATGAATTGGGATTAAATGAAGATGCTGAAGATTTGCTTCACCAAGCAAAAGTGAAACAACTGAGAGAAAATTTTCAGGAAAAAAGACAATGGCTTTTGAAATATCAGTCACTCTTGAGGATGTTTCTTAGTTACTGCATACTTCATGGATCCCATGGTGGAGGTCTTGCATCTGTGAGAATGGAATTGATTTTGCTTTTACAAGAATCTCAGCAGGTATGTAACTTATATGATAGCCAGTCAAAATACTACCGTACATATATGAAAAAGTTGTTGACACTACCTTTTTTGTTTTTGTTTTTAATATTAAAATTGCTGATTTTCTTTGTTATGGTTGCTTTAAGGAATGCTCTTTTTGTTTGGTTCTTTATATTGTGAATTTGTAAAGTTGTGTATATATTGCAGTTTAAGTATCAGGCCCTATAATAATGTTGAATTCATACTCCACATTCTTATATGAATGTCGTATGTGGTGATGAACTTCTCCTTAAAATAAGAGGATATTGTCCCATCACTTTTCAATATAATTGGCAGAGTATTGAACTCCTCAAATCCCTAACTCTGCAAAAAGTTTCTGTTACACTTTTTGAATTTTTAATTGTTTTGAAGTTTGTCAAAGAAACCCTTAGATTGCATAAGTAATGGATAATAGCTATAACTGGTTGATTAACCTTTTTTCCCTTTGTTTTTAAGGAAACATCAGAACCAATACTTCCTAGCTCTCTATCAGAGCAAACCTCAGTACCTCTCCTCTTTGCTTGCACAGCCAGTGCCAAAACAGTAGTTGCCAATCCGTTATTGCACCTTAGTAATTTAACACATGATATTCTACATGCCATAATAAACTTTGATTCACCACCCCATCCTGATATCCAAAGCAATAAAGTAAGTATGCTTGGTTTCAGTCTTTTAATTTACCTGTATACTACAATAAAATTAAAAGATAACATGTTAGGATTTTAAAAACAATTTTAAATATCTGACTATACACAGTGATGGTTATATTACCAAGTTTATGTTGATTTTGATGAAAGGAAACTTCTGGTTGTCGGCTGGTCTCATCTTACTTGTGTTATTTATACCCATTAAGGTACTTCAATTTTTAATCACAATGCTAGTTATTGTCTTATTAGGCCAGTTTATTAAGATGAGAGTAATAAGTGTGTTTGCAGATATGTGAGTAATTTCTTTAGCAATACATTTAGCCAAAAAGCAAGTTGTTTTTTAGAGACAAATGATACTTGGTGTAAAATCACTAATGTGTAAGTAAAGTTTTTCTTATTAAAACATTACATATTTTAAGGATAATGTGAAATATTTTGCCCAGTCATTTCTCTAGGCTAGACAGTGAGTTGTGATTCCATCTACAGCAGAATCACCTCCTGAAGTTCTTGTTAAACATTTGAATTTTTTTTTTAATTTTACTTTTTTTTAGTTTTATTGTTTTTGACAGAGACAGAGAGAGAGACAAAGAGAAGGGGGAGGGCCCAGAGCAGTCTCCATAGTTGAACTTCAGTTTTCGACATGGTTTTGTTTCACGCAGGTGGGCAGGGACCACACAGGTCGGGAACTGGGCTGGGGGTGTCCAGAATGGGAGGCATGCCCCCTCGAGCCAGGGGCCGAACCAGGGGGCAAGAACCAAACTGGGGGCCTCCCGCATGGGAAGCACACCCCAGTTCGGCACATGGATCTGCACGGGCTGGGGCCAGGATTTGATCCTCGGTCCCCAAGGCTGCAAAGCAAGCGCTCAACCTGCTGAGCCATCCTGGCCTCCCCAAACATTTGGATTTTTAAACTCATTTCAAACTTACTGAATCAGTCTGTGAGAGTGATTCCCAAGAATATGTATTTTTAAGAATTTTCATCAGGGAATTCTTATATAAAATAAATCATACAGTTATCTAATAATCTATATCATCCATCCATCCATCACCGTACCACTTTATATGCCACTTAACATCACATTTCATATTTACTCTCAAGCTATATTGAAATTCTTTAAAGTTTGACTATTTTGTATCTGTTTTTCTTTTCCCCTCATAGTCTGTCATCTGATTCTCACCCATATCATATCAGTTTGATTTTATACTTTGCATAATGGTGACCTCTCCTACCATTTGACACTCTTGGATAACCCTTATAATTAAATTTTACCACTTATTTTTCTATACTGCTCTGTAGTATAAATGTCCACACTGTGTATTATACAGTTAGGAATTTAATTTACTTCAAATTGTGCTCATTTTAGCCAAAGTCTGTTGCATATTTAGCTTTCACAATAAGCTTAAGAACCACCCTGAAACATTAATAGCTTAAAATAGCCATCGTTTGTTTTGCTCATGATTCTGTAGGTTGGCTCAATAGTTCTGGTTTGGCCCAGCTGGGCTGATCTCTGGATACTTTCGTTTGTCTTTGGGTAGCTGGTAGGTTGACTGGATTTTGGGTGAATGGCCTTGTTTACATTTGTGATGGTTTATTGGACTGATTTCAGGGCTGACAGAGAATCTGGGTCGTATATGTCTCACCTTCCAACAGACATGGCTAGTGTCTGCATTTTCTAGAGCAGGGGTCTCCAAACTTCAGCCCGCGGGCCGCATTAACTATCAAACAGCAGTTTGGGGGCCGACTACACACTCGAGGTCCAAATAAAAGAGAATCAAAACATAGATGTTGTTTTTAATTATTTATTTAACATTATTTTATTCAGATAAAAAGTTCTCCACAGGCCGGATGAGAGGATCTCAGGGGCCACATCTGGCCCGCGGGTCCTAGTTTGGAGACCCCTGCTCTAGAGAAATAGAACCAATAAGGATATAAAGTCTGTGTGTGTGTGTGTGTGTGTGTAAACTTTATTATAGGCCAATTGGCTCACATGATTATGGAGGCTGAGAAGTCCCAAGAGAACCAATAAAGGTGTATGTATGTGTGGCATGGTGACATTTAAAGAGCTTTATTATAAGCAATTGGTTCACATGATTATGGAGGCTGAGAAGTTTCAAGATCTGCAGTTGACCATCTGGAGACCCAGGAAAGCTGATCATGTAGTTCCAGTTGGAGCTACAAGAATAGCGTAAGTTCCAGTTGAAAACTGGCAGGCTTGAGACCCAAGAAGAGCCAATTTTTCAGTTGTAGTTCAAAGGCAGGAAAAGATCAATGACCCTGCTCAATTCAGCCAGGCAGAAGTAGTTCCTTCATACTTAGCCTTTTTGTCCTATTCATGTCTTCAGTTGATTGGATGAGGCCTACTCACATTAGGAAGCCAATCTGCTTTACTCAGTTTACCAATTCAAATGTTAACCTCCTCCAAAATTACCCTAACAGATGCACCCAGAATAATGTTTGACCAAATGTCTGGGTACCCTAAGGCCCAGTCAAGTTGACACATAAAGTTAACAATCATACCCAAGTTTTCACACTGTTTTCAGGAGTTTATAAAGCAGTAAGAGAACAATTTGCAAGGCCTTTTGAGGGCTAAGTTCAGAATTTACACACAACTTAGGCCGTGTCCTCTTGGTCAAAGCAAGTCACAGGCCAGCCAGATTCAATGACTGGGGAAATGGGCTCCATATTTTGATTGGGAAAGCTGGAAAATATTCTGACCATTTTTTGCTATTTCCCATACATAGTCTTTGCTGTCTTTGTTTTACATGATGATATTCTTGATTTTAATTCATACTATGTCTTACTAATAATTGAAGGAGAAATAGCAATGACATTTTAACCCATTATTCCCTATTTTTATCTACATATAAAAGACTATCATATGAGATGCTGGGATAGCTCAATGCTCTGAGCACTTGCCTTGAAATTGTGAGGTCCAGGTTTTGATTCCCAGCCCCAGCTTGTGCAAGCCCCACATGCTGAACTTCAGTGCAACTGGTAACCACCAGGATGGTTTGGCAGCAAAGGTTCTCACCTCTCATGGAGGAGGCCCCCAGTTCAGTTCCAGCCCCATGCAGCCCCACATCCACCTGTGTGGAATGAAACTGTGTTACAACTAATGGTGTACAGTTATGGAGACTGCTCAGGGCCCTCCTCCAACCCCTTTTACCTTCTCTCAAACAAATCTTTTTTAAAAAGACTTATACTTTATAATTTAGATTAAGAACCTACCTAGACTTTTAATAGTCTAGTCTGCTTTCCTAACTTGATTAAGCTCCTTCATCCTCAGGTCTACTTTTATTATTACTCACCATGCTATGTTTAGAACTTTCTCTTCCCCAGTACAAATGTTGGCCTTTCAATGGCCTTCTTTCATACCAACTCCTCTCTAAAATTTCACTCTCTTCAAATTGCTTGTTTTCTATAGTAAGTAGAATATGTGATAGCATATTCTTCAATGACCTGTTCATAGGTGCACTGTTCTTTCTCAGGCTATGCTTCTTTACATTTTGGTTGATGAAGAAGCAGCTTAAGCCTTAAAGGGCTTGCTTTTAATATACGGTAAGTACATGGTTCATGCACTACTGAACAGCTAACATTTGTTCCTGTTGCTCTTGAATAGAAAGCAAAGGTAGCAGGTGTGTATTTTATAATTTGTGCCAAAGGCCTCAGTATTCCTTCTTTACTTTTTCTGTAGTGAGACCCCTGAAGGTAATGAGTGAAAAAGAAAAAGGAAATAGTTTATAAGGGCAAAATCATTTTCTCATCTTTTAAAAAAAATGCTAATTATATTAGGTCTTGAAAAGTTACATGTTTTAGAAGTTACACTTAAAGTAATTTTGTTTTGTCTTGTTTTTTCCAGGTATGTGTAATGCATACTTTAGCAGCCTCTCTTTCAGCTTGTATATATCAGTGCCTTTGTGGTAGTCATAACTACAGGTAAATATCTTTTTTTGAAATTTAAGAATGCATAAGTAAGTGAAGAGATTTCAGAATATTCATATTCTGCTTTAGAAAAACTGTACAGCAGTACACCTTAAATGATGCAAAAAGTATATGACTGAAGTGTTGAGCACTTACCTTTTTCATCTTTGAAACTTAACTTAATGCCTTTATAGAAAATGAATCTCAAATAAACCCTTGTTAGTATAACTTATTTAGCAGATCAGTGCCAAATGCCAGACATGGTGAAACACAGGTAAATTCTCCTTCCTTAACCTCTTGACATACAAAGACATCTCAGGTATGTCATGTTTCTTAAGCCATTGTAAACATTAGCATTGCTGAGATGCGTGCAGATTTAATTTGCTTTGAGTGCAGTTATGCAGTGTAAGTGTGAAATGTAGAAATAATTCCTTTAAGATGTCTCTTTTGCATTTGTATAAAAGTGACACTGAAAGCTAAATGGGGTATTCGAGTGAAAACAGCGAGACTGATAATGAACGAATTCGTATAGCTGACTTCAACAGAAGAATTAAATTCAAATGGAGGTAGCTCTATCCAATATATGTTCATAATCATGCAAGACCTATATCTATACCAAGCAGTGACGATTGTTATTCAGGAGATGAAGAATGGAATTGGGAAGAAAAAGAAAATATTCTAAATATAAACCATTTACCTAAATTGCTAGTATGAACACTTTAGGTTTGTGAAGACTAGGAGCATCTCTTTGTGTTTTGAAACAAGTGCTAAGTGATAATGTTTTTGAAATGATAGCTGTTGAAACAAATAGATACACAAGTCAAAATATAAAGGACAAGAACTCCAAAAATGATGAGCAGTACTTTCCGGATGAAAGCATACCTTTCATTATGTATCATAATGTTGCAAATACAAAAATCTAAAATAGATATGTACTAGTTAAAAAGAGCAATATTAGAGACACTGATATTTTAAAAAATTATGCCTTGCAAATATTCTTGGCTTTATCACATTTTCTTTACTCTGGATAATGAAAATGTATGTAAAGAAGACAGAATACAGAAAGTGCAGAGCATAGTCAACTATCTGAGTGATACGTTTGAACAATTATACACTCTGGATGAAGATGTCTCCCTAAAAAACTGAAAACCTTTTCTTCTAAAATCAAGAACAAGACAAGGATGTCCCCTGTCACCACAACATAGTGCTAGATGTCCTAGCCAGAGCCATTAGGCAGGAAAAAGAAATAAAAGGCATTCAAATTGGAAACGAAGAAGTTATCACTTTATGCAGACAATATGATCCTTTATATAGAAAACCCCAAAGACTCCACCAGAAAACTGTTAGAAATAATAAATGAATACAGTAAAGTTGCAGGATACAAAATCAATGTACAAAAATTCACAGCTTTTTTATACACAATGAAACTTCAGAAAAACAAATGAGAAAAATGATACCATTTGCAATCAAAACAAAAATAAAATACTTAGGAATAAATTTAACAAAGAACGTGAAGGACTTATACAAGGAAAACTATAAGACACTATTAAAAGAAATTGAAGGAGATACAAATAAATGGAAGGATATTCCATGTTCCTGGATTGTAAGAATCAACATAGTTAAAATGGCCATATTACCCAAAGCAATATACAGGTTTAACACAATTCCCATCAATGTCCCAAGACATTCTTTTAAGAAATAGATAAAAAAAATTATCAGGTTCATATGGAACCACAAAAGGCCCCAAATTGCCAAAGCAATCCTCCGGAAAAAAAATAAGGCTGGAGGTATCACACTCCCTGACTTCAGTCTATACTACAAAGCTTCAATAATCAAAACAGCTTCGTATTGGCAGAAAAACAGACATACAGCCCAATGGAACAGAATCAAAAACCCAGAAATAAACCTACAAATATATGGACAGATAATCTTTGACAAAGGAGCAAAAAATATGCAATGGGGAAAAGAAAGCCTCTAGTAAATGGTGCGGGAAAATTGGAAAACCACATGCAAAAGAATGAATCTGGACCCTGAACTGTCACCATATACCAAAATTAACTCAAAGTGGATTAAGGACCTCCGCATAAGATCGGAAACTGTAAAGTGTGGGGTCTCCAAACTACGGCCTTCGAGGCCCTCTCATCCACCCCATGGAGACCTTTTTATCTGAATAAAATAATATTAAATAAATAATTAAAAACAACATCTATGTTTTGATTCTTTTTTATTTGGACCTCGAGTGTGTAGTCGGCCCCCAAACTGCTGTTTGATAGTTAATGCAGGCTGAAAAGTTTGGAGACCCCTGGCTCAGAAGAAGGCATCGGCACTAAACTTACAGACCTTGGGTTCAGAGAGCACTTTATGAACTTGACCCCAATGGCAAGGGATGTAAAAGCAAAAATAAATGAATGGGACTATATCAAACTAAAAATCTTCTACACAGCAAAGGACACCGTCAACAAAGTAAAAAGGAAACCAACCAAATGGGAGAATATATTTGCAAACAATGCCTCTGATAAGGGGCTGATATCTAAATTACATAAAGAACTCATACAGCTCAACAACAAAAAAACAAACAATCCAATTTAAAAAATGGGCAGAAGACCTTAACAGGCACTTCTCTCCTGAAGACATACAAACAGCCAACAGATACATGAAAAAATGCTCAACACCTCTAGCAATTAGAGAAATGCAAATTAAAACCTCAATGAGATACCATTTCACACCTGTTAGAATGGCTGTAATCATCAAGACAAGGAATAACAAGTGCTGGAGAGGCTGTGGGCAAAAAGGAACCCTCATACACTGCCGGTGGGAATGTAAATTGGTACAACCACTTTGGAAGGCAGTGTGGGGATTCCTCAAAAAACTAGGAATGGAATTGCCATATGACCCAGCAACCCTCTTCTGGGTATCTACCCAAAAAACCTGAAAACCTTAATCCGCAAAGATACATGTACCGCAATGTTCATCGCAGCACTGTTCACAGTGGCCAAGTTGTGGAATCAACCAAAGTGTCCTCTGATAGATGACTGGATAAAGAAGTTGTGGTACATTTACACCATGGAATACTACTCAGCAATAAGAAAAGATGAAATACAGCAATTTGTGACAACATGGATGGACCTTGAAAACATCTTACTAAGCGAAATAAGTCAGAATGAAAGAATCAAGAAGCATATGACCCCACTTATAGGTGGAATATAAAACTGAAAGGAACAAAGAAACAAAGACTCATGGACACAGTCAATAGTTTAGTGGTTACCTGAGGGTAAGGGGGAAGGTGGGTGGGAGAGATGGGTGGGGGAGGAGTAGAGAGGGGGTATCAAACATACGGTGATGGAAAGTAAGCTGATTCTGGGTGGTGAGCACATAATGCGATGTATAGACAATGTAATGTAGAATTGTACACCTGGGAACAGTGTAATTGGTATCAATTAATGTCATCCCAATAAATTTAACAAAAAAAAAGAAAAGAAAAAGAAAGATGTCTCCCTAGATGTGTCACTGATAAAATTCAACCAATGGTTGGGGTACATGCAATTTATCTCTCTCTACCAAATGTGCCAGATTTATAATCAAAGTTGTCAAGTTATTTGAATGAATCCAACACTGCATGTTGCACCCATAGATATTAGGTTGAAAAATAAATAGTATTTTTTGCTTACATGGAATTTTATTTATTTCATATGTCAAGTGGTTAAGGCCAATCTAGTTAAAAACAAACATGAACTGATAAATGATACATAACGTGGCTTCGTACTTACATGGTAAGTACAATAATATGATGGGATAGTAAAAGGTTCAGGGAGCACAGAGGAAGGGGAGAGACTGACTTGGAATTGAGAAAAATTTTACAGAAGTGTTGATGATTACTTTGTTGATAATTTTTTTCTTTACATCGTAAGATTTCACTATAAGGAAGTTATTTATTTATTTTTGACAGAGAGAGAGAGAGAGAGAGAGACAGACAGACAGACAGACAGACAGACAGACAGACAGACAGATAGAGACAGAGAGAGAACTGAACTGGGGGAACTCTTCAGTTCAGCATATGGGTTCACACGGGCCGGGGCCGGAATTCAATCCTCAGTCCCTGGGGCTACAAAATGAGCGCTTAACCCACTGAGCCATCTCGGCTTCCCCAAATTTCACTATAATTTATCTCAGCTTTTAAAAAATATTGTTTAACACTCTGGGGACTTGCTATACCTTTCTTTAGTTCTATAAATTCTGACTTTATTTCTTCAAATATTTTGTCCTTTCTTTTCTATTTCCTTTCTTATCACACAAATATTAGAACTTTTGGGCCCCTCTTATTTTTTGTTCACTTTTTCTCTCATATATTTCTTCTCTTTATTTTTGCTTTATTTCAGGAGAAAGCTACTTCATTTTCTAGACAAGTGATTCATCCTTCAGCAACATCCTTATCTTTTATTAAGTCTATCAAAATTTGTGTTTTAGAAATTCTGTTTTTCATTTTAAGATCTGTTGATTTTAATAGCCACTTCTATTTTTATAACATCTTTATTTTTTGATTTTTTTTAACCTATCTAAGTATAAAGCACCTTTCTTAATGTTCTGATAAGTCCACTTCCTCAGATGCAAGTTTTTCACTGAATTTGTTGTCTCACGTGATGTCAGACTTCTGTGGTATTGATTTTTTATTGCCTTTTGTTTTGCTAAATTTTTTAGGGTTACATTGGCTAGTAAAAATTACATAGGTTCCAGGCATACAACTCTTTGCATTACCATGTATTTATTGCCTTTTAATCTAATGTGTTTGAATTTTCCTATGAGTAACCTAAGCTTACTACTCTGGTTATGTATTCCTAAGGTAGCGTCAACTAGATTTTTTTGGCCCTAGTCCTCTAAGAGTTCACTTTCTTGTTACTGAGTGTGGCTTTACTTGCATCAACATATTTTTATCTTATTATTTCCATAGATTTATTGTAATGGGGGATTTTTTTTTTTTTTTTGGTTGTTACCCTGCTATCTTGCAATTGGAAAGTAAAGCAAGAAAAACTATTTACAAATACATCAAAATGCTATAACTAATAAAACTTGCCAATCAGAGCAGGTCTAAATATGTTAAGTATGTTACATTTAAATATTATATTCCTTTACTTGACATGTGATACAGAAATTTCTGACAGGTTAACCAAATCTTTTGTACCATTTTCTGTTATATTTCATAGTTTAACTCAAGCTGTAAATTTTTTTGTTCATTTCATCTGTTTTAATTTAGTTTAAAGTTCCATTTACTTGGAGAAGCTTACCCTGAATTTCCAAATTATGTGATACAGCCCTGTCTTTTGCTATCATGGCACTGTGTATATAGGGTTTGTCTTTTAGAACAATATGATAAAATTATTTATGTCTGAATAAATTTTTAAAAATTATTTAGTTTCCCACCAGGCTATAAATTTCTTAGGAGACAGAAACCATGTTTTTAATTAGATGCCTGGTACCTGATAAGTATACTTAATGTAACCTACCCTGATGTAGGGTAGACCAGCCATTAAATATCAGATTGAACCGAAGCTGACTTTGTTTTCAACCAGACAACTTTGTTTTACAGTGTGATATGTAAGCTTGCTACTTACTGGTCAATAGTAATTTAGTTTTCTCATTTTACATATTCTCTGTCTTTCACTAAATACATATACCTAAAACCTATTACATGGGTTTTAATTTAGAAAATTTGGAATCTTACACTAAAGGTTAGATACTTTGTTTTAATATAGTACAGTATATTAGCACAGTATAGATGTAATATCAATATAACTAATAAAAGATTCCCTAGAAATTAGACCTAAAACATGGAAGTACTACATGTGAAATTTCTTTTAGATCATTTTATTGTTGTTTCACTGTATTGTTATTATTGTAAGTTATTGTAGATTATTATTATTATTTATTTAAATGTTTTCTTCTCTTAGTTCATTTCAGACAAATCAGTTTACTGGAATGGTGTATCAAACAGTACTGCTTCCCCATCAGCAGTCTTTGAAAACAGGAAGCTTAGATGAAGCAGTAACTCCCAATATATCACCTGCTCAATGGCCAGGTATAAATAATTTACACATATATGAGTTTTTATTAGCCCTATTGAATTTAATCAGATGAAAAAAAAAGTAGGTTTGGTTTAGACTTGCTATATGATAATCTTTGTTAAATATTGTTAGAACTGATACCAGTTCATTGTTCACCACTCATGACAAATTATGCAGTTACTTAACTTCAGTATTTCCTTCATCATTATACAGAAATAATTCAAATGTTTTGTTAGATCATTTTTTATAGTTTTGCTTTTGTTGTAATGAAAAACATTATGCCAATTAAATTTTCTTTCAGATTTTAATCAGATTACAGATGTTTAGTGTTGTGTGAATTGAACAGATATCTCAGAATTCATGCATTAACTGTAATAACTTCTACTAGTCTATGAATCTAAAGAAGAATATATTTTAATCCTGATGCAATAAAGATTTTGCAATAATTAGAAATAAAGTTAATTTTGTTTATTTTTTAAATTTATTGTCAATGGTATCTGTATTTATTTTTGTTTCTAGGAATAACTTCTCTAATTCGACTTCTGAATTCTTCTGGCGAGGAAGCCCAATCAGGGCTTACAATTTTGCTTTGTGAAATTCTCACAGCAGTGTATCTTAGTCTCTTCATCCATGGTTTGGCAACACATTCTAGTAATGAACTATTTCGGATTGTGGCACATCCTTTAAATGAAAAAATGTGGTCTGCTGTATTTGGTGGAGGTGCACGTGTTTCCAGCAAAGAACAGACACACTCAAAATCTTTATCTGGTTAGTGTTTAATCTGTTTTATCTTTTTTATTTATTCATCTGAATGGTAACTTTGTCAAATGTAATTACATTTAATTTTATTCATGAAAAGTTATTGATACAGACCGTTTGCTTAAGTCCTGAACAAGTAGTTTTATGGTGAAAATGCAATATGAAGTTTCTGGTGCAATTTCAGACTAAGTTATTCATCACCAGTGATTAGAACTATCTAATGTAATTTTCTTTAGTCTTTTACTATTGAAATTTTAATTTATTAAAATATACTGTAACATTGATTTTAGTTCCATTCCAAATACAGATTCTCTCTTCTTTCTTTGGCAGGAAGGCACTTTGCTATGCCTAGCCCCCACCAGGTAGTGGTATTCTCCATGGAATGTGTGGGCTTTTCCAAAGCTCTTTCAACCATCAGTTCTCATAGCCCTCCCAGTCTTGCAGGCAAGATAATAGCTTTAGAAATAGGCTTTTACAGTTCAGCTTGCTATGTGTTGTTTTTGAGGGGTTGGGGCACAGTGGGTCGGTTTATTTTGTTTGGCACTTATAATAGAAATTTGAGAATTTTTTTAATCAAGCCATATTTTTGATTTAAAACAATGATTAGCATTTTCAAAAATCATCTCTGCATTTTTATTCTTTTTTTTAATTTTTTGTTTTGATATTTTCTGTAGCTTAGACTTTCATATATATTTTTAATGTGTAGAAATAAAGAAATGTCAGTGCTAATCATGGTTAATTCAGACTATGGCTTGAAATGACAAAACATTTCAAATGAGGCTGCTACACATTTTGCATATTATGATTCTGGCTGTTTATGATTTTGGATTTCTAAGTGTTCATGGTACCATGAGAAGTAAATATTTTAAATAATTATATCACCTTTTCTAATTTTTTTGATATTGAAACTACATATATTATGTTTATCTAAAGTTTGAAATAACAAGTTTTCTTGACCTGAAAAGATACTTCATGATGCACTCTGCCCTTTTAAGTTTTCTTTTTGTTATTTATTAGTCCATATGTGGTAATCTTGCTTTTCAGATTTTTAAAAAATGTTTTAATTATATCATCTCTATTCTAATTTTTAAAGTTATTCCCTATGCTTATCTTTTTATACTGATAAAAACAGAAAAGACTCATGAATCTTGCTTTAGAATATGTACTTCTTAATTTCAAATATCTGAATTCAATTAAAAGTTTTCAGTGTCTAAGAAGTAAAATTTGTAGCTCTAGTATTAAAGAGATTAGTATTAAATAAATAATTGGCAAATTAATTTTGACTCTTTTTTTAATAATTTAAAAGAGAAAATCATTTAAAGCTCTGATCTTGTTAATGTGCAATAGTTAAAAAGGGATGAATTCTTGCTATGGATTGTCCACATACCTGTAAAAAATTAAAAATACATTCTTAATTTCAGTAAGTCTCAATTCCAACCACTTTTTGCTGAGCATAGATATGTAAAGAATCCTACTCAAAGTTCAGACTGGTCTTGGTTTAACCCCTCAGATTTAGTTGTTTCCAGGCAGACATACTATTACATAAATTACCTTTCATATACCATCAAAGTACTGTCATAAACTATGAGGACTGTCTGGAAGAAATTCTGCCATTGTCAATATAATGAGAACAGTTACATGGCTGGATACTTTCCAAGACAACTCCCTTATGTCCCACCACTTACTGAATCCTAACTAATTGAAGTGACCACAAATTATTTGCTACTATACATATAACCTCTTTGATTGAGATGTGGTAGCCAAATAATATAGAATAATTAAAATATGTGGCACAGTTAGTGGTAGGGCTAAATGTAGTCACATCTAAGATATGTGAGCCCACCTGTCTGTGAGAACCCAGAAACTGTTCTAAATACAAATAATCATGGATGTAACTGGACTGGAGGAACAATTACAAAAAACATGAATATGATTCATCAGTTTGCTAACTAGAAGAGTACACACTCTGAATGATGAAGCCAAAAGCCTGCTGCTTCCAAAGCTGATCAAATTTGAGAAGGAGCAAGGGTGGGGTGGGGTGGGAGGGACGCAAGAACAGATAATGAAGATAGTGATTGTAATTAGAAGCAGCAGTCCTGTTAAGTAGATCAACTGACAGTGGAGAGAGAAAATCAAAGCTCATCAAGTTTGAGAAGGAGCAAATAGAAAAAGGAAGAAAGAAATAGAAAAACTGGTGGGGGTGGGGGGCAGATAGTGAAGATAGTAATTAGCAGCAGCAGTCCTGTGAAGCAGATCAACTGACAGTTGGAAAGAGAAAATCTGAGAACAGAAAATCAACCAAGACAAGAAACAAATAGGGGTGGATTTCAATATAAGAAGTCAATATTATGTTGTTCTGAAAGCACACCAACTAAACCCACAGGGCAGACTGATAAATTTTAGATTGTAAGTAAGCAGCCCTGCATATTTGCATTATTACTAAACATAATCATGATGTCCCACGAGTCTAACTGCATATACATTCAATATACAATAGACATTCCATTAACCAAACCCAAGCATTTGGCACTCTCAAAAAACTGGCAAAATTTTGCCAATTCCTTGAGTTCCAGTTTTATCCAGCATCTGTGGGTGGGTGCTGGTTAATTGAAAGTCTACTGTACACAGTTGACCAAGGGAATAAAATAATGTGTTTTAGAAAAGTTTTATCTGAATTCAGAGGTACACACATACACACATATTTAATTTTTACTATTTAAATGTGGCCAAAGGAAAACTGATAAGTCTAGAGTATTTCATTTTTCTGACATCCTATTCAGTGTCAAAGGATTGTATATTGAAGCTAACATACATGTTTGGAAAGCCCTAAATATGTCTTTTAAAAGGTGTTTTAATGAATTTAGTATGATGAGGTGAATTTTAAAAGTCACCATTTGTTTTCCTTGTTCTGATATAAATGATGTAATTTTAATTTTTTTGCAATTAGGGTCTCGAACTAAATTATATTTCTGTTATACACTCAATTTACTAACTCTTTTACTGACATAAAATTTAATTATGACTTAAGCTTTGTAATACAAAAATAATAGATGATTTTTTTAAGTATTTAAAAATATTAAGTTTATTGCTCTAGTTTCTTAAATTGAGTATATATAGTATATCTTTGAGTTTTCAAACACTTTAAGATTTTAGAATCAACATTTTCATTGATTTAAAACCAATCTTTAGATAAATGAGGATAATATGAATACAAATCAAACATAAGTTTCAAATTAATAATTTTGAAATTGTGAGTTCCAGTAGAAAGATTGTGTGAAAGCCATTGTTTCATAATTGAAAATAACTAAACTTGAAGAAAATTGCTAATATATTTAGACTGAAAATAATGGATTGAAAGCAATTTTGCTAGTCCTTTCTGTACTCCAGACCATGACAGGTGATTTTTATTAGACATTAGCTGGCAAGTTGAAATTCTTAACAAAGAAGTTAATATACATAAGTTAGTATATTTTTAATTAAATTTAATTTTTTTTGTGAACTTCACATTACATGTTAATGAAAGATTTATTTTTTCTAATTAAAACTGTAGTGCAGGTATATGTTTCTGGAGTTCTGAATTATTTTATTGCAGTTAATTTTTAAAGTAGATAATCAGCTAAGCAATAGCAATTTTCAAAAAATTACTTTTTTTCTGCTAACAGTTAGAAATCCATACTTTTGCTTTTTTTGTATATTATATAGCAGACAAAATATTTTAAAGAATTTATTTTGTAATATTTGCAATTATAAGAACTGTGAATTTTTTATCTTGATAAGTTTACAGTAATGATGTTTTTATTGTTAAATTTATTGGGGTGATATTGGTTAGTAAAAATAATAGGTTCCTGGTATACAGTTCTATAGTACTTTGTCTATGTGTTACATTATATGTTCACCACCCAGTCAGCTTTCTTTCTCCATCACTGTATATTTGTCGCCCCCATCCTCCTCCATTACCCTCATGCAACCCCTAAAGTAGTGACTATGTCCATGAGTTTTTGTTTCTTGTTGCTCTGAATATATTCCACATATGAGTGAAATCATATGGTTCTTAGCTTTTTCTCTAGTCATCTACATTAATAATTTTTTTATGTTTCCAAATTGAGAATGAAATATAAAATGAGTATTTTATTTGTGGTGACCATGTCATTTTGTTTGTTTGTTTGTTTTTCTTTTACTATCAGACTGCTAGTGATCTGACATTTTTAAGTACATTTTTGGCATTTGATTATTTATGTTAAAAGCAGATCAGTAAATCCAGATGTTTTGCTTTTTCCCATAAACTTACATAAAAATAAAACTTTTGTGTTCAATATTTAATGATTATACATATCATTGCTAATGTAATTTTAGCAAAATAGCAACCTTTCTTAACCAGAAAAGGTATGACCTCAGCTTATATAAAATATAAAACAATCAACTATTGAAAATATAGTTGAATATGCCAAACACTTTTTTTTTTAAGATTTATTGTTTTTAAGAGAGAGAGAGACAGAGAAAAGGGGGAGGGCCCAGAGCAGTCTCCATAGTTATATGTCATCAGTTTTCGACATGGTTTCATTCTAGACAGGTGGATGGGGGCCAATGCAACCTCCTCTCTCCCCTTTCCTCTCTCCTTATCCCTTTTTTTTTTTTTTTTCCTCTTTTTTCCCCTTTTGCCTTCTTTCCCTCTCTTCTTCTCCACTTCCCCTGAACGCCCCCTCCCACCCCCCCCAACCCCCCCCACACACACCGGCTCCTCTGATCTTTTTTCTCTTCCATTCTTACCCTTTTTCTTCCTCCTTCCCTCTTTAGTTATTTAAAAATAAATCTAAATAGGGGTTGTAATATTTTCCTTCCACATTCCAATGAATCATTTTGAATACCAACTACTTTGGAGGCTACCTTGTTCTATGGTTTAGATACAAATCATTGTTTTATATTAAGATATTCATCAGTTTATTTTTATAGATATATATGAAACAGGTGCAAGGTACTGTGCAAAGTAATAATCCTAGGAAGACTTTGATAGTCAAACAGTTTTTCTAAAATCTGGATAATATCCCCTGTCAGACTTGTTTTTATCCATTTTATTCTTTGAGGATTATGAAATACCTTAAATTTTCTGCTCCCTTTAATCTGATTTAATATTTTATATTTTCTTTCTTTTTTTTTTGACAGAGAGAGAGAGAAGGGGGAGGTCCCAGAGCAGTCTCCATAGTTGTACGTCATGGGGGGGGCGGGGCGGCACAGGGGAAACAAGAACTGAACTGGGGTCCTCCTGCATGGGAAACACACCCCAGTTCAGCATATGGGTCCACATGGGCCAGGGCTGGAATTCAATCCTTGGCCCCCACGGATGCAAACCAAGCACTTAACCTGCTGAGCCATTCCAGCTTCCCCCTGACTTTATATTTTCCTTTTAGGAGTCTTTGAAGTTTATTTGGAAAATTATGTTATATATAATTTTGAGATTTTGATTTATACTTAAATTGTATTTACATACATTTGTAGTTCTAACACCTCTACTGATAAAGGAGAGTGAACGTACCTCTTAGGAAACCTCTTAGACTGAACTACCTTGCTGAAAGCAAGAACTATTAATAGATTTGAAATCTGTCTTAAGCTTAAATGACTTTTTTTCTCCATGTTTTAAATCATTTGTTAAATTATGTACTTCCTACATTCCCCCCGCCCACCCCCCCAAAAAATGGAACTAAACTTGAAAGTCCAGAATAATGAACCTCCTGAAGCTTCATACACTCTGGCACACTCATGAATAATCCTGCAGATAAGGGTACCGTAGACTGACAAGTAAAGAATGAAATGGTTCTTCTGGTTTCTATGAGGTCAGTTTTTAAAGAAATAACATTTAAATCTAGGTTCAGAATATTAATTTTGTTGTGTCTGGCTTAAAATTACAAACTGGGGGGAAGCCAGGATGGCTCAGCAGGTTAAGTGCTTGCTTTGCACCCCAGGGACCAAGGATTGAATCCTGGCCCCAGCCCACGCAGACCCACGTCCTGAACTGGGGTGTGCCTCCCATGTGGGAGGCCCCCAGCCTGGTTCTCACCCCCTGGTTTGGTCCCCTGGCTCAAGGGTGCGTACCTTTCATATGGGAGGCCCCCAACCCAGTTCTCACCCTGCATAGCCCCCTTCCACCTGTGTGTAACGAAACCATGTGAAAAACTGATGACATTCAACTATGGAGACTGTTCTGGGTCCTCCCCCTTCTCTCTGTGTCTCTGCCTGTCTCTGTGTCAAAAACAATAAAATCTTAAAAAAACCTTACAAACTGAAAAAAATTAATGTTGACTTATTAGCCTTTTATGTTTTTATTTTAATCAAAGTATAATATACATGTTTGGTAACAAATGCAGCAGAACAGAACAATTTTACAATAAGAAGCAACATTTTGTTTCTTTTACTCATCTGTATGTCCCATGTCCATTCCTTATATGTAACCTCTTAACCATTTATCCATTTCTATTTTGAGGTCTTTTGGGAGTTATTTCCATAATTCTAAGAAAACCACCGCAGAATATGCTGGGGCTGAGGATAGGGCTTCTTAAAGGGAAGAAAGGTATATTTATTTGTATGCTCAGTCCAAAATCTTGACATGGAAGCCCATTTTTGAAAAGTACATTCTTGGAATCCAAAGCAGATAAGAAATTTATTTTTTAAATTTATATCGATATGGTTCTGTCTTTTTCCCCATACATACCTTGGTTATTCTTTCCCCACTTTATTGCCTATCTATGCCTCTTATAATTCATAGCTTTATATATAAAGTTCCTATTCATTTCCTCCTAATACTGATTTCTTTTTTTTCTGAAGTAGCTATATACCCCTTAGTAATGGAACAGTTGTCATTTTTTACCCAAGGGGTGGCAGAAGTTCTTGATATTTAATTATTAGCTTTTAAAAAAAACAATTTAGTACTCAGCAGTTAAATAATCTCTGTTGGTGCCTCTAATCTTCATGACCACTCTAATCCAACATGATTGAAGAATAAAACTATTTTAGGTCATAATGCAATTTAAGGGAGAAGAGGAGGGAGTATCTCTACCCTAATGATAAACTACAGATCATTTCTTGTTTCCTAGAAAGCGCCACCCAGGTCCTTTTATTTATAGCATGTCAAGTAATAAGTCAGTACTGTGAACCTGTTTGCCATTTTTTCCATGATTTCCTTGTTTATCAATAGTGTTTTGAAAGTTTTATACTGGCATTGAAACTAATTTTAAACATGTTCTTCCAGAGTGCTGAATCTCTTATTTTCTTGTCATGTGTCTTGATTGACAGACTATACTTTCATATTTTCTCACTTTAAAAACGCCTTTATATTTTGCTTTAGAAACTACATTTTTGTGACATCGCATTCTTGATAAAAGTCTTATTTAGTATTGCTTATAAATTTTATTTTTCAGTGATCTCCTAACCTTCTATATTCATATGCCTTCCAAAGATCTAAATACAAAAGCAAAACAGTAATGATAAATTTATCTTAAATTGTAGCATGAGTCTTTTGAAAAGTAAAAAAAAACAAACCTTTATATTCTAAATTTTTTACCTGATGAGAATTTAGCAAAACCACTGCTTAGTTTTAGAATGTATAAATATATGCAATAGGTACATTAGAAACATGATTGTTGATTACCAGTTACTAATAAGAACAGAGAAAGGGGAAGCTGGGATGGCTCAGCACTCACTTTGCAGCCCCAGGGTTGGAAGATCAAGTCTCCGTCCTGATCCTGATCCTGGTCCTGATCCCTGGCATGGCCCAGACAGACCCATATGCTGAACTGGTGTGTGACCCCAATTCAGTCTCACCGGGGTGTGCTTCCCGTGTAGGAGGCCCCCAGTTTGGCCCCCAGCTCACCTCTGCAGGAGGCACCTGGCCTGATTCCTGCCCTGTGCTCCTTCATACACACATACACACATACCCCCCACTTCCTCCACGTGGAATGAAAATGTCGAAAATTGATGATGTGCAACTGTGGAGACTGCTCTGGGCCCTCCCCCTTTTCTCTGTCTCTGTCAAAAACAATAAAATAAATCTTTAATAAAAGGAAAAAAAAACAGAGGAAAAAATTATATGTTTAATTTGATGCACTTGAAAGATTACTTAATAATTATACCACTTTTTAGCAATCTCTTAGAACACTAATTCAACTTAATTTCTTCTTTTCTGAAATAACTTTTGTTAAACTCAGCTTGGTTGTAGCTTCTTATAATGCATGAGCATGCTGTTTGTACAAGCTGAGTAGCTTCAAATGAAACAAAAGTGTATTTGCATTTGCAGTGCAGATATTTGCATTCCTTTGGAAGGTAAGTAAATTCTCACTGGAACCATTAAAGGAGAGTATTGGTGTGCCTTAATTTGGAGTTTTTTACCGATCAGACCATGCCTATGCCTGGGTATCCTTGATTCTCTACTGGTGATAGGCATCCTGTGACTTAGTGTTAATTAAAGCTTTTTATAATGTGTTTTTCTATGCTAATACCCTTAATATTCTAAGGTAAAATACTAAGAGAATACTAACTGTTGAGTGTTAGAAATTAAAATAATAAAGTTTACATTTTCTGCCTCTTCTTTTTTATTCCACTGATTGTAAAGTTCCATACCCAAGCCATTTCTAAAAGTCTGAATTAGTTTAGTTAAATACTAATGTCTTTGATTTTTTTTTTTTTTTTTATATTTTCAGTAAAAATGTAGTTTTATATGTAGGTAAAAGACCAAGTAATTACTAAAGATTCTCATAAGTAAGGTGTTGCCTTTAATTAACATTAACATCCTATATTATTTTTTTCCCCTTGATAGTCATTTAAAAAAAGAAAAAGAATGATGTAGATAATTTCCTGTTAATGGTCTTAGCTAAATTGTGGGCTCCATTATAATCCGATATTACATCCTATTACCTATTTATACAATAGATAAGTTAACATTCGAGAGTGAAGGGCAAGTTGAAATAAAAGAGATTACTATGCAAGGTGATTTTTGTCTTCCTCTATGTTCTTACTATCAATAGGAATCTGTTTTGTGTGTACTTATTTTTGTAGTTAACTTTAGAGCTTATTTAAAGATAGTTAAAATGAGTACAATGAAAATAATACTTAATAATACTTTACTATGTTCTTATAAGTTTCTTCACTAGTGGAAGAAGGAGAGAAACAGAACAGACGTTTTAGGCCATCAAAAATGTCTTGCAAAGAATCTGCCCCACAGACCTCTTCCTCACCACCAGTAAGCCAGAAGTCACTGATAGTCAAAGAGAAGTTCATCCCACCTGAGCTCAGTATCTGGGACTATTTCATAGCCAAGGTAATATTTATGTAGTGAAATTGAAATGAAAAATTTTGATTGTATATTCAACTAGTTTTTAAAACAGTTCTTTGAGAAGTTGTGATTTTTGCATTTTAAACAAAACAAAGTTCTTAGTAAGATGGAAAGATAAACTGGCTAACACCTTAATACTAATGTACCGGTACTTGATGGTAATTAAGGAATCAAAACTGCCAGGTGTTACACTGGCATTCATACTCTCATTCCTTTTATTCTTTTGTTAAATTTATTGGGATGACATTAATTGATATCAATTACATTGTTTCCAGTTATACAGTTCTAAATTTACATTACGTTGTCTATGTATCACGTTATGTGCTCACCACCCAGAATCAGCTCACTTTCCATCACTGGATGTTTGATTTCCCATCCCCTCTCATTCTTTTTCTATACCACAGGCAGTCCTGCATTGTTCTGATATACACAATTTTAGTTAACCACTGTTTAGTCCCTCAATAATATGGTTCAAATTTAAGTTACCACAATGTATTAAATGTGAGTAGTCACATAAAGTACAAAGTTCCCTGCTATCTCTTCAGTCCATAAATTATAATGAACAGAACAGATGTACCTCATGATCAGTGAGCAATCACAACAGTTCTTTCAAGGTCTGGGATGTTGATGATAGGTTATTTATTGACCATTGTTCAGTTCATACACAGAAAAGTATGTGATTGTTTTGCCCCCTTGAGTCCCTTGATGAACTCAAATGACACTTTACAAAATTGGATAATTAAAAGAGAGAATTAGTTAACAATGATGAAGGTACAAAAAAAATGAAAAGAGATTATAAAATCGAAGAATTACAATAAACTGTAATAAAAGTTCTGTGAATGTGGTCTCTCACTCTCGAAATATCTCATTGTACTGTACTCACCCTTGTGATGATGTGAGATGATACAATGCCTATGTGATAACATGAAGTGAGATGAATGACATAAGCATTGTGATGTAGTGTTAGGCTACAATAAAGGTTACTTGAACAGAAGCACTGCAGTACCTCAGCAGTTGATCTGAAAACCGTGATGACTACTACATGACTAATGGGTGGGTAGTGTACACAGTGTAGATCCACTGGACAAAGGGATGATTCACATCCTGGGTGTGATGGAGCAGGACAGTACAAGATATATAACGCTACGGTACTCAGAATAGTACACATTTTAAAATTTAGGGAAAAGTTTGTTTCTGTATTTTTCCATTTGACACTTTTGGACTGCAGTTGACCACAGGTAATTGAAACCACAGAGGGTGAAACCATGAATAAAGGGGGAACTACTGAACATATTCTTTTTTTTTATTACCTTAGATCCCCTTCATTTTTACCAATTGTTTGACTTCTGATAAAGCTACCTCACTGAACTGCTGATGTTGAGATTCATTTGTCACCCATATTGTCTAACAGAATTGAAACTTTTTGATCATCTTATTTGACCTCTTAGCAGTACCCAACATGTGACCATTCCTTCCTTTTTGAAATACTTCCCTCTCTTATTCTCTAATGCCAATCTCTTCTAGTTTTTTTTTCCCTAGAGAAAATAATAAACCTTACTATTTATCCCCTATAAATAAGTAAATATACCATAAATAAACCTTACTGTTTATTTCCTCATAGTCTCCTTTCTTCATCCTTCTCTACCTGACGTGTGAATCTTGAAATTCTTTAAAATTTAGGTTTGATATTTATTTTCTCCAATGCCTCCTTTCTCACAACCAAAGTCTTCCCACTTTAGTAAGTGGCATCTTCATTTTTATAGTTGCTCAAACCAGAAACCCAGAAATCATCTTTTCCTTTCGTTCTCTTGCTCTTCAGATTTATCAGCAAATCTTTTAGTGCTTTCCCAAAAATACACTGTGAATCTGTTATTTCTCTCCATCTCCATACATCTACACCTATATCTACACTGCCACTTCTTCCCTCAGTTACCAATGTCGCCATTTCTACTCTTGCCATTTCACTTTTCTCTCATAATAGAGTGGTCATAGTAATATTCTTATCTCAATACCTGTCCTTTACTTAAAACTCATTACTGGCATTCCATTATACTCTATACTGTTGTTTACAAAAACCCTGCCTGAACTGTCATCTGCCATTCTCTTTTGACCTTTATCCCAACTTTATCCTCTTGCTTTTTTTTTTTTTTTACCAAACTCTTTCCCATATTAAATCTTTTCTACACACTGTTTCCACTGCCTAAAATACCTTTCTTTCCTTTTGTTATATGTCCTATTTCTTCTTGTCCTTTAGATCTCACTTAAATGTCACTTTTCAGAGGCCTTTCATGATCAGCTTATCTCAGTTTTTGTTAATGGTCTCAATTCCATCTGTGTCATTTTTATAGAACAACTAAATGCAGTTTGTACTTAGCTTTCTACTATTTGCCTGGTGTCCACTAAAATAGCTGTGAAAGCAATGATTATGTATATGTCTCAAAAAATTTTATATCAAGTATGCTTTTTAACACATAGTAAATACTTGATAAATATGTTGTTGAGTGGATGGATAAATAAGAAAATTGTGTGAAGTGATGTCAAAGGCATAGAATGTCAAAACAAGAAGCAGCCAAGTACTGATTACTTAATATAGTAAAGTATCCAAAAATGGATTAAATTGCTAATATTAGACTATATGATTAAATGTACTAAATCAAATAGTTGGATGATAAATTCTGTGACGTTTTTATTTTAGCCTTTTTTAACCCCTTCCCTAAGTAGAGGAGAATATGATTCAGAGGAGAGTCTGGAAAGTGATGATGATGATGATGATGTTTTAGCTTCAGATTTCCATCTCCAAGAGCATTCTAATTCAAATTCATACAGGTATCGAATACTTAATTTTAAGCTTCTTTTAAAAAATTTATCATGGCTTATAAATATATGTTTTTGAAAATACTTGTGAAATTAGTAGCTTCTGGACTTATAACAACATTATAACTCATTTCTTTAGATGAAATTATTAAATTCCTTTACTTAACAATAACTCCACATTTTTTTATTTTTAATCACTCCACAAATGTTGCTATCAGATTACTTCTTCCCTTTGCTCCCTGAGATAACCAAACCCCACTATTTTAGCCTAGAATATCTAACGTCTTTTCAGTACTTACCTAGTACTCTTAAGATGTCAGTGATTACTATTTTAAATATAGCTTCCACATATTATTAAAATGACCCATGTTCAAAATGCTTACCCTCAGTTCCAGTGTTGCATTATCTTTACATGTAGAAGTGCCTTTTGTTTTTCCAGAGGTATTAATATATCTTCAGGGTAGATTCTAAGTAGTGGAATTGTTAGGTCAAAGAGTGCTATACTCTTCTAATGCCCTAAGTAAATTTTTAACAGATCTATTATTGCTTTATTTGTAGTTGGTCATTGATGCGCTTGGCAATGGTGCAGTTGGTGCTAAACAATCTGAAGACTTTCTATCCCTTTGCAGGTCATGATCTTGCAGGTAATAAATATCTTAACATAAATTATAATATTGCCATTGCTTCTGCTTTACTATTTTGTATTTTTTCGAATAGTTCAGAAATTTTCTGTTGTAGATGTTAAGTTTCTTTGAACTAAACCAATCATCTGTAAGTATGTCCATCATATTGTTAGGTGCTCTTAGGAGGACAAGAACAAGGAAAGCAGGGGCGAGATTGACTCTGTTTATATCTGTAGCCAAGGTGTTGGGAGATTTAATTGTAGTAGACAGATTCTAAACTAAGCAAATGCAAAAACTTAATGATTGGGGGATGCCAGAATAGTTCAGTGGTTAAATGCTTGCCTTGCAATCAGTAAGTCCAGGGTTTGATTCCCGGCCCCGGTTCCTACAAACCCGTATGCTGAACTGTGGCACAACTGGTAACCCCTGGGATGGCTTGGTGAAGGTTCTCACCTCTCATGTGGGAGGCCCCCAGTTGGGTTCCTGCCCCATGCTACCCCCACTCTGTTTATGTGGAATGAAACCATGTCATAACTAACGATGTACAACTGTGGAGATTGTTATAGGCCCTCCACCTCTCTCTCTCTCTCTCTCTCTCTCTCTCTCTCTCTC